>CAUYLG010027714.1:0-207157 GCA_963573385.1 Cacajao melanocephalus | reverse complement strand
TTGCCATTGCTTTTGGTGTTTTAGTCATGAAGTCCTTGCCTATGCCTATGTCCTGGATGGTTTTGCCTAGGTTTTCTTCTAGGGTTTTTATGGTGTTAGGTCTTATGTTTAAGTCTTTAATCCATCTGGAGTTAATTTTAGTGTAAGGTGACAGGAAGGGGTCCAGATTCTGCTTTCTGCACATCGCTAGCCAGTTTTCCCAACACCATTTATTAAACAGGGAATCCTTTCCCCATTGCTTGTTTTTGTCAGGTTTGTCAAAAATCGGATGGTTGTAGATGTGTAGTGTTGCCTCTGAGGCCTCTGTTCTGTTCCATTGGTCTATATCTCTGTTTTAGTAACAGTACCATGCTGTTTTGATTACTGTAGCCAAGATAAACAAATGGGATCTAATTAAATTTCAGAACTTCTATATAGCAAAAGAAGCAATCATTAGCGTGAACCAGCAACCAAAAGAATGGGAAAAAATTTTTGCAATCTACCCATCTGATAAAGGGCTAATATCCAGAATCTATAAAGAACTAAAAGAGATTTACAAGAAAAAAACAAACAAACACATTCAAAAGTGGGTGAAGAATATGAACAGACATTTCTCGAAAGAAGACATATATGAGGCCAACAAACCCATGAAAAAATGCTCATCATCACTGGTCATTAGAGAAATGCAAATCAAAACCACATTGAGGTATCATGTCACACCAGTTAGAATGGTAATCATTAAAAAATCTGGAGACAACAGATGTTACAGAGGATTTGGAGAAATAGGAACACTTTTACACTGTTGGTGGGAGTGTAAATTAGTTCAACCATGGTGGAAGACAGTGTAGTGATTCCTCAAGAATCTAGAAATAGAAATTCCACTTGACTCAGCAATCCCATTACTAGGTATATACCCAAAAGATTATAAATCATTCTATCATAAAGACACATGCACACGTATGTTCACTGCAGCACTGTGTACAATAGCAAAGACCTGGAACCAACCCAAATGCCCATCAATGATAGACTGGACAAAGAAAATGTGGCACATATACACCATGGAATACTACATAGCCATACAAAACAATGAGTCTGTGTCCTCTGTAGGGACTTCGATGAATCTGGAAACCATCATTCTCAGCAAACTGACACAAGAACAGAAAAACGAACACCGCATGTTCTCATTCATAGGTGGGTTTTGAACAATGAGAACACGTGGACTCAGGTAGAGGAGCATCACACACTGAGGTCAGTTGGGGTGGGTTAGGGGAGGGATAGTGGGGGTTGGGGAGGGTGGGGAGGGATAACATGGGGAGAAATTCTGGATATAGGTGAAGGGGGAATGGAGGCAGCAAACCACCTGATTTTGTATGCACCTATGCAACAACTCTGCATGATCTGCACATGTACCCCAGAACCTAAAGTACAATAAAAAAAAAAAGAAAAGAAAATTCCAGGTAACAAAAGTGTAGTAAAAAGCTTCCCTTCCCTATGTGGTAATGCCGGGGCTATCAATCACAGTGATCTGCCTCCTTGACAGTAGAGATGGCCATGTGATCAAAGTTCAGCCAAATGTAATACCATATCCTTGCAGGAGATTGGTTTATGTTTGGGTACACAACTCATATTGTACCAGAGCCTTTCCATAATATATAATATAGAAACAATAGGAAGTAAAGGGGTTCTCTTCTGTTTGGCTTACCAAACATGAGGAAGTAGGCTTGGAGTCATCTTTCTTATTGTATACAAATGTGGCACATATACACCATGGAATGCTATGCAGCCATTAAAAGGATGAGTTCATGTCCTTTGCAGGGACATGGATGAATCTGGAAACCATCATTCTCAGCAACTGACACAAGAACAGAAAACCAAATACCACATGTTCTCATTCTTAGGTGGGTGTTGAAAAATGAGAACACATGGACACAGGGAGGGGAACATCACACACTGGGGTCTGTTGGAGGGGTGAGGGGCTAGGGTAGGGATAGCAGGGGGTGGGGAGACAGGGGAGGGATAACATTGGGAGAAATACCTAATGTAGATGATGAGAGCATGGATGCAGCAGATCACCATGGCATGTGTATACCTATGTAAAAATCCTGCAAGATCTGCACATGTACCCTAAAACTTAAAGCATAATTTAAAAAAAAAAAAAAGAAAAGAAAAAGCCTGACTGCCCACCCCCACCCAAAAAAAAAAAACCCAACATTACAAAAGGAAACTAACTTGAAATAAGAAAGAAAGACCAAATCCTGACAATATATTATGAGTCTCTTGGTCCAGATAGGTCTCAGCCCAGAATCAACTCTAGGACTTTATAGTTATATGAGCTGTTATGGAAGGAGTGTTCATGCTCCCCCAAATTTGTATGTTGAAATCCTAATCCTCAATGTGATGATACTTGGAGGTAGGGTGTTTGCGAGGTGTTAAAGTGCTAAGGGTACAGTTTCCATGAGTGGGATTAGTGATCCTATGTAAGAGACCACAGAGAGCTCTTTCACCTCTTCCAACATGTGAGGACACAGGGAGAAAACAACCATCTATAAACCAAGAAGTGGACCCTCACGAGACACTGAATCTTATTGGGTGCCTTCTTATTAGACTTTCAGCCTCCAGAACTGTGAGAAATGAATGTGTGTTAAGTGCCCAGTCTATGGTAACTTGATATAACAGCCTGAACTAAGACATGAGCCAATAAAGTCCTTTGGCTTAAGTTCGTTTTCTATTGAGTTTTAATTACTTGCTACCACAAGATTACTCACTAAACCTCTTCAAACCCAACTCCCTCCCCTACAATAATAAGACCCTGTTTTTAAGAAAGAATAATAGCACTGTTGTTAGACTACAATTTGGAATTATGGCAGCTGCTTTTACCAATTTGCTTACATTTTTTAATCCAAGTGTTTGCACATACATAAATATTCTGAAATGTTAACATTTAAAATAGTAAAATAAAATAATAATTACAAATCCCTAAATCCAGATAATGCTGGGTTCAGCATGAATTATTTCACATGCATCAAAATAAGTGCATAAGAGAAGCTTATTCACATGACAATTTAACCAGAGATTTTCCATTGTAAATCAAGTGAGATAATATAAAGTTTTGGGGGGTTGTGCTTTTGGTAAATTTTAATTAACTAATTATACATTTTAGGGTACATTAAGCTGAATATAGTAGAAAGACATATTTGTCTTCGGCATAACATATTTACTAAAACTCCATCAGAAATAATAAACTTACAACAAGCCAGACCACCTCAAATACTCTCTAAATATTTATTCTATAACTATTCCTCCCAGGATACAGATATCTTACATATTTTGAATATTTGAAATGTGCCACCTAAGTATAAGTTGTAACCACTTCTAATTATGACAGAGTAGCATGTAGTGATTTTACTACACAATAAAAACACCTAGAAAAGCTAGATAAAATACAAAAGAAAATCTGTCTGAAAGTTTCAAAGAGATTTGAAGACAGAAATTGAGGGGACCAAGATCCCAGAGAAAAGGTAAACTAACTGAGGTGAGTCCAATATTCTGCATGCCTTGGAACACTGGCTGATATTTAGGCTGTACAAGGCTAGAAGCTAAGCAGATCAGAAAACAATTTAAAAGCTCAGTGAAGCTATCATCAACTTAATGGATCTGGGTAGAAAAATATGGAGTTCAGGGTCCTCAAAAGAGCTCAGGGAAACCCAATAATCTCTTGACAGAAAGATACTTGGAGTGAAAGCAAATTAGAAGTAGGCCAAGCTTTATAAAGTTTGAAATCCAGACTTGATTCACCATAGCTACTGTATGGATTAAGGTGTTAGCTCCCACTCTGGCTACTTGTCAAAAGATAAAGATTTTTCTCTTTGAAAGAATATCACATTATATAGAAGCTCTACTGTTTTTATATACAATGTCTAGCATTCAATCAAAAATGAATTTAAGAGAGGTTTGGAAATGGCTGAAGAAAGGATTAGTACACCAGAAGATAAATTAGTAAGAAATATCTAAGGTAAATCATGATAAAAATAAAGAACTGAAAAAACTGAAATCTGTAAGAAACATACAGGATGTAATAGAAACTCCTCACATGTATCTACTTGTTGTCGAGAGATAAAGGAGAAAGAAAATTGGACAAAAGTATTTGAAGAGGGCATGGCCATAAATTTTAATTGATTGAAACCATCAAATCAAAGAGTTAAGAATTTTTGCAAACAATAAGTGAATAAAATAGAAAGAAACTCATATCTAGGCACACCATAGTAAAGCTATTGGCAATTGAAGGAAAAAAATCTTAAAAGCAGCAAAAGAAAACAGAACATGTTCTTGTTTCATTTGAAACAAGACAGCCAACTTCTTGACAGGTGATGGAAGCCAAAAGACAATGGAATAATATCTCTCATGTTCTGAATGAAAATAGCAGCCACCTTGAATTCTATTACCCAGTAAAAAAAAAAAAACCTTCATAATTGAAGGCAAAATAAAAAGACACATCTAGACAAATAAAATATATTTCAGTACCAGTAGACTCACACCAAAAAAAAAAAAATCCTAAAGAGAGTTCTTTAAGCAGAAGGAAATCATGCCAAATGGGTACACAAAAATTCAGGAAATAATAAAAAGCACTTGAAAGGCAGAATATATGTATAAATATAAATCAACATTAGCTATATGAAAGAATAATAGTAAATTGTGGAGTTAAAATGTCTGTAGAATTAAAATATATGATTACAATAATGCAAATGTGGTAGAGGTAATTTGGGATTGTTGTATGAGTAGTAGCAATAGAAGTAAAAGCATTATAAAGTCTTATAATTGTCAAAAAAAGTAGTCAAATACTAAATTATATCAGGGTATATGTGAGTTAGGATGTAATATGTAGGTAATCACTAAAAGAATAGAAGTGTGTATAAATAACAAGCAATTAGAGGGTAAAATGGAATAATAAAACATTAGGTTGATTCAAAAGAATGCAAAATAAAAGGGAACTATATTATAGGAAATGCTCAAAAAATATAAAACCAATGGCAGGATTACAATTTAAACCTAAGTATATCAGTAATTACATTAATTATAGTAGACTATGAACTCCAACGAAAGAATAGTCGAGAAACCCAGGTGCTTGATACAGGAAGATGTTAGTATTTACAAGAATTGTCCACTGAAGTTGTAAGTGACCTTGTATATGGGCCTAAGGCATATAAGGCGGAGCATCAGCAACATTTGATACACTACCAAGTGTACTCCTTGTTATATGTACCCATATGAAAACAAAAAAATGCACATGTAATCCAAAAAAACATGAACAAGAATGGTCATAGCAGAAATCTTCATGAGAGCAAAAATATGGAAACAAAGACTGAATAAGTAAATTGTAGCATAATCATATTGTAGAATACTATATAGCAATCAAAATAAACTAAAGCTACAACCAAAAATATAATTGTTTTAGATATGCAAGCCTAATATTCAGCTAAAAAACAGAAAAGAGCATATAATGTGTGACTCATATACATAAGTTTCAAAAACTAAGCAAAATTAATCAACTGGGATAGAAGTCAGAATAGTGATTTGAGGAGAAGACATAGTGACTAGAAAGGGGCACCTGGGGAATCTCTGGGATACTGGTAATGAATTATTTCTATTTCAGTAGTGATTTTGTGGGTACGTTAGTTTTGCTAAAAAGTCACCTATCTGTACACTAGTGACTTGTAGACTTTTCAGCAGGTACTTTAATATAAAGCTTACTTAAAACAAAAATTATTAACACAGAACAGATAATGTACAGTGTAGTGTTTTAATCATTCATTTATCCTTTCAATAATTATTTGTTGAGCACCTACTATAAGTTAATTTGCACTATAGCATTAAGAAAACAAGTATAGGCCAGGTGCATTGGCTTATGCCTGTAATCCAAACATTTTGGGGGACTGAGGTAGGAGGATGGCTTGAGCCCAGGAATTCAAGACCAATCCTGGCAACATAGCGAGACCCTGTCTCTACAAAAAAATTTAAAAATTAGCTGGTTGTGGTGGCGTGTTCTGGTAGTCCAGCTATTTTGGAGGCTGAGATGAAAGGAATGCTTGAGCCCAGGAGTTCAATGTTACAGTCAGCTATGATCACTCCACTGCTCTCCAGCCTGGGCAGCAGAGAGAGACCCTGCCTCAAAAAAAAAAAGTATAAATACTGGTGTAGGCAGTATTTATTTTTATGATCTTTGATAAGTTCTCTGACCTTTATCTTCCATAAAAACAAGCAAATTGTGCTTATTAAGTTCTAGGGTCCTAGTTTTAAGATGATATGAGTCAGGATTTAGATCAAGAATCTCTAATGGTAGTTTTATTGTATCATTAGCAGTAGAGTGAAAGTGCCTGTATCCACCACTACAGAGATATTCTACTTTTTGTCCTTCTTCAATAAAATAGAAAAAAAAAAGTAACTTCCAGTATCTTTATTCTTATTTTTGAAGAGGGGACCAAATATTTTTGCCCCCTTTTTTATCCTGTGTACCACTGGCTTAGGCTTGTCACTATTTTCATGCTACAGATAGTAAGTCTTCAAAGATAGAAAACATGTTATTCATTTCCCTTTTATGTAACTCAGAAACAAGTAAATAAATTTAATTCTAACTTTCTGTGAGACTTAGCCTCTGAACCTAGACCAAGAGCTACTAAGTTTAGTCAAAAATAAAAAGTTGTGGTAGAAGTGGCCACCATGGACAACTAGAACAGCTAGTGTGTGTGGCTCTCACGGAGAGGAAAGAAAGAGGAAAGTAAATACAGAACCTTCAACTAAAACATCCAGGTACTTGCTCTGAGACTAATCAAGGAAACAATCGACCCACAGAGAATGTTGAAAAGGAAGGCAGGATCATGGCCCACCTGGGAGTGACAGAAAGCCAAGGGAACCTACCCCACCCAGGGAAGCAGTAAGTGAATGGGTGATCCCAGGAACTCACGCTTCTCCCACAAATCTTTGCAACTCTCAGAACAGAAGATCCCCTTGTGAACCCACTCTGCCAGGAGCTTCAATATGACACACAGAGCTAGTGGTGTCTCAGCAGAGCAGCTGCTCAGGCATAGGTGGAGACTTGGGAGCCTTAGATACCCAGGCTTTCCAGCCTTCCAGGCAAAAGTAGCTACAACTCCAGCAAACTGGGAGGTTAGACCCCATACAAAACCCTAGAAAAGAGGCTGAATCCAGGGGACTGAGCAGTAACATTCCTCAGGCCCCATTTCCATGGCACCTCACAGGATGAGACTTACTGGCTTGGAACTCCAGCCAGCCACCAGCAGCAGAATTGCAGCTCCCTGAGACAGAACTCCCAGGGGAGGGGCAGGCCATTATTTTTGTGGTTTGGGCAACTTAGTCATTCCAGCCTTTAGGCTTTAGAGAGTTCAGACTGACTCGGGAAGGAAGTGGTACCCCAGCACAGCACAGCTACTCTACGAAAACATAGCCAGACTGCTTTTATAAACAGGTCCCTGATCTCATTTCTCTTCACTAGTCAGGACCTCCCAACTGGGACTTCCAGCCATCCCCACCAGTTTTCTCCAGTTGACAGAGATTTGAAACTTCCCTGGGACAAAACTCATAGAGGGAGGGGTGAGCCACCATCTTTGCTGTTTGGGTGACTTAGCTATTCAAACCTTCAGACTTTGAAGAGTCCAAGGTAACCAGGGACTGAAGTGGACCCCTAGCATAGCACAGCTGCTGTATAAAACATGGTCAGACTGCTTTTTAAAGTAGGTTCCCAATCCTGTTCCTCCTTACTGGGTGGGACCTCCCAACTAGGGTCTTCGGCCATCTCCTACAGGTGTCTTCAGACCAGCAACAGGTCCATACCTCCCTGGGACAGAGCTCCCAGAGGGAGGAACAGGCTGCCATCTTTGCTGTTTTGTAGCCTTCACTGGTAATATCTTCAGGTAGTAGAAAATTTGAGGCTACTAGGGACTAGAGCAGGCCCCCAGCACACTGCAGCAACCCTATGGAAAAGGTTCCAGACTGTTACATGAGTGCCCATTTTCATATCTCCTTACAAGGTAGGGCCTCCAGGCATCTCCCACCAGAGCTACTAAGCCAGTATCAATTCCCTAGACAGAGCCTCCAGGGACAACTGAAAGCCTCTCTGCCACTTCCTCTGCAGTGGAACTGCCCTTGCTACCCTCGGACTAATCAAGGAGCAGAGAATCTAAGTGTCTTATCCACATCTTCAACAAGCTGCAGTTGGCCCAAGGAAAGGAGGCCAGTCCATCTCCCACAGGTCCCACACACTGCCCACTGCTCATCACAGACAGGGAATCCCCTGGCTTTCCATCCTGGGCTGATTGCACTGAGTGATTGCTGACCCGCATCTCTCTTGGATGGAGCCCCCAGGAGATAAGCAAAAGACCCTTGGCCACAGTCACTACTAAGGTCCCTTCCTCTGCTGCCGCCAAGTTGGAGAAGGAATGTAAACACTGAGATTGCATCAGAGCTGCAGTGGGCAGCCCAGGGGTACTAAGCTGCAATCTGCAGCCAGCACTCAAGGGGGAGAGGAACCCACGCTTTCAGAGGATAACTGTGAAGAAACATGGGGAGCCACACATGAGTCTACCAACTGACATATAAGCCTAAGTATCACCTACTGAATCACAACCCAAACTTCAAAGCTAAAGTACCCCCACTCTGAAACCAGAGACAAGAAGTCAGCTTCAAATAAAGATCCTGCACAAAGCCTTGGTCTAGTGAAAACATTCAGAAAAAAGTCTATTGACTGTACTCAATCTACACTGCAGTTAAAGGAACATCCACACACAGAGATGAGAAAGAACCAACACAAGAATTCTGGTAATTCAAATGGCCTAAGTGTTACATGTCCTCAAAATGACCATACCAGATCACCAACAAGAGTTTTTAACCAGGCTGAGCTGACTAAAATGACAGAAATAAAATTCAGAGCATGGATAGGAATGAAGATTATTGAGATTCAGGAGGATGGCAAATCCCAATCTAAGGAAACTAAGAATCACAATAAACCAATACAGGAGCTGAAGGATGAAATAGCTGGTGTACAAAAGAACCTAACAGGTCTGACAGAGCTGAATAACACAATACAAGAATTTCACAATGCTATCATAAGTATTAAAAGCAGAATAAACCAAGCTGAGGAAATAATCAACTAAGAAAAAGGAATGAACAAAACCTCCAACACGTATGGGATTATGTAAAGAGGCCAAATCTACAAATCAATGGAATCCCTGAAAATGAAAGGGAGACAGCAAACAACATGGAAAACAATTCAATTTCAGGGTATCATCCATGAAAATTTTCCCAACCTTGCTAGAGAGGCCAACAGTCAAATTCAAGAAATACAGAGAACTTTTGCAGTATTCTACACAAGAAGATTATAATCAAAATACATAATCATCAGATTTTCCAAGTTCAAAATGAAAGAAAGAATGTTAAAAGCAGCTAGAAAGGGAAGGTCACCTACAAAGGGAATCCTATCAGGCTAACAGTGGTCCTCTCAGCTGAAACCCTACAAGCGAGAAGAGATTGGGGGCCTATATTCAACATTCTTAGAGAAAACAATATCCCACCAAGAACTTTATATCCAGACAAACTAAGCTTCCTAAATGAAGGGGAAATAAGATCTTTTTCAGATAAGCAAATGTTGAGGGAGTTTGTTAGCACCAGAACTTCTGTACAAGAGATCTTGAAAGGAACACAAAATATAGAAAGACTGCTACCAACTAATACCAAAACACTTAAACACACTGACCAGTGTCACTGCAAAGCAATCATATGAACAAGCCAACATGATAACCAGCTAACACCACAATGACAGGATCAAATCCACACATATCAATACTAACCTTGAATGTAAATGGGTTAAATGTCCCACTTAAAAGGCACAGAATGGTAAGTTGGATAAAAAAGCAAGACCCAATGCTCTGCTATCTTCAAGAGACCAATCCCACACTTAATGACACACATAGGCTCAAAATAAAGGGATGGAGGAAAATCTACAAGCAATGGAAAACATAAAAAGGGAGTTGCAATCCTAATTTTAGAAAAAACATATGTCAAACCAAGGAAGATCAAAAAAGACAAAAAATGGCATTGCATAATGGCAAATAGTTCAATTCAACAAGACCTGACTATCTTAAATATATATGCACTCAACACAGAAGCACCTGGATTTATAAAGGAAGTTCTTAAAGACCTACAAAGAGACATAGACTCCCATACAATAAGAGTGTGAGACTTTAACACTCTCTGACAATACCCTCTAATACTGACATATTAGGCAAATAATCCAAGCAGAAAATTAACAAAGATATTCAGTACCTGAACTCAGCACTGGACCAAATGGATCTGACAGACCTTTACATAACTCTCCACCATAAAACAACAGAATACACATTCTTTCATAGCCATATGGCATATACTCTAAAACAGACTACATACTTGGACATTAAACAATCCTCAGAAAATGCAAAAGAACCAAAATTATACCAAACACACTCTCAGTCCACAGCACAATAAAAATAAAAGTCAAGACTAAGAAAATTACTCAAAAACATGCAATTACCTGGAAATTAAACAACATGCTCCTAAACGACTTTGGGGTAAATAATAAAATTAAGGAAGAAATCAAGAAGTTCTTTGAACCTAATGAGAACAAAGATACAACATACCAGGATCTCTAGAACACAGCTAAGGCAGTGTTAAGAGGGAAATTCATAGCACTAAATGCCTAAATCAGAAAGTTAGAAAAGTCTCAAATTAACAACACAAAATCACAACTAGAAGAATTAGAGAAGCAAGAACAATTCAACCCCAAAGCTAGCAGAAACAAAAAATAATCAAAATCAGAGTTGAATTGAAGAAAATCAAGACATGAAAAACCATTCAAAATATCAACAAATCCATGAGGTAGTTTTTTGAAAACATGAATAAAATAGGCCACTAGCAGGACAAATAAAGAAGAGAGTAGATACGAATAAACACAATTAGAAATGACAAAGGCAATGTTACCACTGATTTCACAAAAACAAAAATAAGCATTAGAAACTACAAAGTACACTCTATGTACACAAACTAGAAAACCTAGAAAAGATAGATAAATTCCTGGACACATACACCCTCCAAGACTGAACCAGAAAGAAATTGATTCCCTGAACAGACCAATAACAAACTGTGAAACTGAATCAGTAATAAATAGCCTACCAACCAAAAAAAGCCCAGGATCTGAAGAATTCACTATCAAATTCTACCAGTTGTACAAAGAAGAGCTGGTATCATTTCTACTAAAACTATTCCAAAATATCAGGAGGAGGAGAGATCCCTCCGAAACTCATTCTATGAGGCCCCCATTATTTTGATGCCAAAACCTGGCAGAAATACATCAAGAAAATTTCAATATCCTTGATGAACGTCAATGCAAAAATCCTCAATAAAATACTTGCAAAGAGAATCCAGCAACACATCAAAAATCTAATCCACAACAATTAAGTAGGCTTTATCCCAGGATATAAGGTTAGTTCAACATAAACAAAGCAATAAATGTGATTCATCACATAAACAGAATTAATGACAAATATTACATGATTATTTTGATAGATACAGAAAAGGCTTTTAATAACATTCAACACCCTTCATGTTAAAAACTCTTAATAAATTGTCTGGGTATGGTAGCTCACATCTGTGACCCAAGTATTTTGGGAGGTCAAGGTGAGCAGATTGCTTGAGCCCAGGAGTTTGAGACCAGCCATAGGCAACATGGGGAAATCCCACCTTTACAAAAAATACAAAAATGAGCTGGATGTGGGTTCTGTGCCTATATTCTCAGCCACTTGGGAGGCTAAGGCAGGACAATCACTTGAGCATGGGAAGCAGAGGTTGCAGTGAGCAAATATTATGCTATTGCATTCCAGTCTGGCTGATAAGAGTGAATCCCTGCCTTAAAAAAGAATAAAAGAGAAACTCTTAATAAACTAGGTATTGAAAGATTATACATCAAAATATTAAGAGCCATCTATGAGCAACCCACAGCCATCATTTTCCTAAATGGGCAAAAGCTGGAAGCATTCACTTTGAAAACCGCCACAAGACAAGCATTCCCACTATCTCCACTCCTAATTATTATGTCATTGGAATTCCTAGTGAGAGCAATTAGGCAGTAGAAAGAAAGAAAGGAAGTCAAACTGTTCTGTTTGCAAATCATATCTGTTTGCAGACAATGTGATTCTATATCTAGAAAACCCCACTATCTTGGCCCAAAAGCTCCTTCAGCTGATAAACAACTTCAGCCAAGTTTCAGGATACAAAATCAATGTACAAAAATCACTAGCACTCTTATAAACCAACAATAGTCAAGCTGAGAACCAAATCAGAAATTCAATCACATTCACAGTTGCCACAAAACATATAAAATACCTAGGAATACAGTTAACCAGGTTGGTGAACGATCTCTACAAGGAGAATTATAAAACACTGTTCAAAGAAATCAGGAAAACACAAGCAAATGGAAAAAACATCCCATGCTCATAGACAGAAAGAATCATTATTATTAAAAGAGTCACACTGCCCAAAGCAATTTACAGATTCAGTGCTATACCTATCCAACTATCAATGACATTCTTTACAAAACTAGAAAAAACTATTTTAAAACTTAGATGGAAGTAAAAAAGAGCCCAAACAGCCAAGGCAATCCTAAGCAAAAAGAACAAAGCTGGAAGCATCATGTTACCTGACTTCAAACTATACTACAGGGCTACCGTAATCAAAACAGCATGATACCGGTACAAAAACAAACATGTAGACCAATGAAACAGGACAGAGAACCCAGAAATAAGGCCACACACCTACAACCATCTGATCTTCAACAAAGCTGACAAAAACAAGCAATGGAGAGAAGACTTTGTATTGAATAAATGATGCAGAGTTAACTGGCCAGTGATATGCAGAAGACTGAAACTGAACCCCTTCCTTAAACCATATACAAAAATAAACTCAAGATGGATTAAAGGCTTAAGTGTAAAACCCATAACTATAAAAACTCTGGATAAAAAACCTAGGCAATACCATTCTGGACATAGGAACAGTCAAAAATTGTATGAAAGATGCCAAAAGCAATTGCAGCAAAAGCAAAACTTGAGAAATTGGATCTAATTAAACTAAAGAGTTTCTGCACTGAAAAAGAAACTCAGAGTAAACAGACAACCTACCGAATAGGAAAAAATATTTGCAAACTCTGCATCTCACAAAGGCCTAATATCCAGCATTTATAAGGAACTTAAATTTACAAGAGAAAAACAAACAATGAAATTAAAAAGTGGGCAAAGAACATGAACAAACACTTTTCAAAAGAAGACAAGTGGCCAAGAAGCATATGGAAAACAGCTCAATATCGCTGATCATTAGAGAAATGCAAATCAAAACTGCAATGAGATATCATCTCACACCAGTCAGAATGGCTTTTATTAAAAAGACAAAAAAAAAAAAAACAAACAGATGCTGATGAGGTCATAGTGAAAAGAGAACACTTATACAATATTGGTGGAAGTGTTCAACCATTGTGGAAAGCAATTTTGGAGATTCCTTAAAGAGCTAAAAGCAGAACTACCATTTGACCCAGCAATCCCATTACTGGGTATATACCCAGAAGAATATATATCATTCTGCAATAAAGATACATGCATGCTAATGTTCATTGCAGCACTATTCACAATATCAAAGACATTGAATCAACCTAAATGCCTATCAATGACAGATTAGATAATGAAAATGTGGTACAGATACTCCATGGAATGCTATGCAGCCACAAAAAAGAACAAGATCATTTGTTTTACGGGAATATGAATGGAGCTGGAGGCTATTATCCTGAGCAAACTAACACAGCAACAGAAAACCAAATATTGCATATTCTTACTTGTAAGTGAGAGCTAAATGATGAGAACTTATGAAGAGAAAGAATGAAAAAACAGCCACTAGGGTCTACTTGAGGGTGGAAGGTGGGAAGAGGGAGAGGATCAGAAAAGACAACTATTGGGTACTGGGATTAATACCTGAGTGATGAAATAATCTGTGCAACAAACTCCAATGACATGTCACATGTACCCCTGAACCTAAAAGTGTAAAAAATAGGGAAGGAAACTCTGACACATGCTGCCACATGGATGAGCCTTGATGACATTATGCTGAGTGAAATAAGCCAGTCACAAAAAGACAAGTATTGTATGATTCTATTTTTATGGGAGACCTAGAGTAGTCAAATTCATGAAAACAAAAAGTAAAATGGTTGTTGCCAGGAGCTGCAGTGATGAGTCAACAGTGGAGTTATTGTTTAATCGTAGAGAGTTTCAGTTTTGCAAGATAAAAAAGTTCTGGATATGGATGGTTGTGATCGTTGCACAATAATGTGAATGTACTTAATGCCACTGAAATATACAATTAAAAATGGTTAAGACAGTATGTTAGGTGTATTTTACCACTGTGAAAAATTTTAAAAATTAAACATGATCCAAAAAAGTTACTTGGCTGAGAATGGAAAGAGGTGATAAAATTGAAATTGCCTTTATAAATGAGAGCTCTAGCATTTTTGCTGTGATCTCTGTATCTTATGATATGCACCTACAGCCAGATCAATGACAACAACATTTTTTTTTATATATTCAAAGTAATGGTTCAATTAAAGAGGAGATTTCTACAGGTCTGTGGTGCCAGACCTACACAAGGAAAATAGTTGACTGCTTGCATACACGATTGGAAGTAATCTTAAAACCTTTGCCTCAACCTCAAAATATAACAGCTTGAAAAGGAACTCATTAACAAATGTAGAGAACAAATCTGAGGTCAAATTCAGGACACTGGTTCACACTGGAAAAAGCAGGCTAATTGCAAAAGCCAAGTAAGGAAGCCAGGGCCTGAGTCCATGGTACTAAACTGGGCAAGAGCATCCAAGCAGAAACTCAGTCTTACAATACAGGTAGGATTTACATTAATACCAAGAACACAGGCATCCCTGTTCTGTAATACATTCCAGGGTGAGAGATTAGACTATCATCTTAAAAATCTGAGTAAGGTCTTCTTAACAGCACAAGCAGACCTAAATGGCAAATCAGAGGCAAGAATACTCAATCAGGAAATGCCTGCCTTTTGAAAATTTTCTTCATTTACATCACCCTTGGTAGGGCAGATAACATTGTGTAGACGTGTGCTACTTCCTGATGTGACGTAATTCTCCATAGGTATCTGGTGTTCCTGCACATCTAGTGAGCAGAGACACTGAACAACTTTGTTCCAAACTAGCTTTCCAAGGATGTTTGCATAGTTAACAGCCTTAAAAAATTGAGACAGTGGCTCTCTCTCGAACAAAGAGAAAACATACTTACTGCTGATTATAAGTTATTTGGGTTCCCTAAGCTCAAGATTCACCTCCTGTAACTGACCCACTTCGTGTGCAAATATCACTTGGCCCTCTTTATATTGCCCTGTGGGAATCGGGACTCAGGAAACTGGTGCAAGAAAATGCTGTACTGTGACTACTGCTATTTGATGTGAATAACAAAATCCTTTGTCTCTTATGCAGAAATCTGTGGTTTTTAACAGCATTCATGAATGTGTAACAGCTTGAAAGTAGGGTAAGATCTCAGACATGTCAGTTCTTGACAACTCCTGAGGGAAGGCTCTACATGTGCCCATAGTAGGGACCCATTATACCTTTTGAGCCAATAATAATAATATTAACAAAAATATTAATAAGATATACTACTTGCACATGTACCCTTAACTTAAATGTTTAAGGAAGAGAAAAAACTATATTTTAAGATACTACCATATTTAACATTTATTATATCACTGATTGGTGGTCGTGTTTTTGGCAGTGGTATTTGGATTTTCTTAGTTGGTAAGGTAATTTTTCTGACTGATTCCACAAGTGAAAAACCATTTAATTAAAATTTGTTTACTGAATAGACAAATGTACAACAGCCTTGACACATTGGTTGTATTGGCCAACTCAATAATTAATTGCTGCCAAATGAATGAATGAACATTTGCTTAGCGTCTAGCATTAAGGTAGGTACTCTTTTACTCTGTCCTATCAAGTTATCTGCTTATCCAAGCAACCTACTTTACAGGTACGTTATTTAAAATAAAGTAAGGGGACCCAGGTCATTACAAAGAAAGCTTGTGGGGCTGTGAAACCAGGGGTTTTTAATGCCATGACCAAAGATTGATGTTCTTCATGGGAAGGTATAGTCATGATCATGACGTAATTCATGACTGGTGCTGTGGGAAGGTAAATAAGTGTTTTAAATTAAAAAAAAAAAAAATGAGGCCTGATCCAGATTAACATCATGAATGATAACTCAAGTTGTTATCATGTATATCCTGGTATGATGTGAATAAGAAAGGGCATATGACCTCTGTGTTATTCATCCTAAGGATCCATAACTCCAGTCTGATCATGAGAAATTATCAGCCAAATCCAGACTGAGTGAAATTTTCCAAAATATTGTGTTCAGTGTTCTTCAAAGTGTCAAAGTCATGAAAAACAAGCAAAAACAAAAAAAAATGCCACAGGTTGGAGGAAACTAAGCAGACATGATGACAAAATAAAACATGAAATCCTGAATTGTATCTTAAACAGAAAAGGGACATTGGTAGGGAGATTAGTGAAATCTGAATACAGTCTGCAGTTTGGTTAATAATAATGTATCAATGTTAATTTCTTAGTTTTGATAAAACTACCATGGTTATGTAAGATGTTAATGACAGGGGAAGCTGGGTGAAGGTTACACGAGAACTTTCTCTACTACTGTTCCCACTCTTCTGTGAGTGTAAAAGTATTTCAAAATAAAAAGTTAAAATATGGAAAAAAAAAATGTTAAAATGGAAGAGAGAACAGCACTTGGCAACTCGGAAGTGAACCAAAATGTCTCTAAGAGAGGTTGAAGAATGCATAAAGCATACACACTCAAACACACGCAAATTTGTCCAGGGCTATCATGTTTCTGGTTAACAAAGTTCTTCCAAAACAACATTATACCAGCTGCTAGGCCTGCTAGAGTTTATTTTCCTAGCTCTCTAGCTGTCTTCATCATGCTTCCTTCTGCAGCATTTTAGTCAAAAACAATATCAATTAAAAAGCAGACAATAAAGTGCAATCCCAACAACCTCCCATCCCCTGAACCCACTCCTGATGATTATCAAGTTGTTCCACATTCTCCAGCCTTTGAGTACATACTGGCTTTCTGAGTTCTGAGAAGCATTAGATCTTCCTAATAATCCTAATGGCAGTTTTAAGAAAAAAAGAGGCATATCATAGACTCTCTTCCCAGTGAAGTGTATTTTGCTGTATTTAAGACATTTTAGAAAGTAAGGTTGTTGTAAGAAGTAATGTTCTAAAGAAAAATAAAAGGTTGGCCTGTAGCTGATATTCCACAGTAGCTGCATGGCCATCTGGTTTGGTTTTGAATCATCCTTATTGATTTACAGGAGAATGAAATACTAAAATCACCATGTAATTTTAAATTCCAAATCCATCTCAGCTTTGCCAAGTGGTTCCCCATCTGCAGAAGAGAACACCATTCAGGCAGCCTGGCTCCAGCCTGACTCAAGCTATAACATATTTACTTGTGCCTGTTATTGACAGGTCCCTTACCAAACTTGTTTTGTAAAGTCGGCTTGCAACCTTTAATGTTGTTGCCTGTGTCTTTCATGGTGCAAGTCCTTTGAAGAAGAAATTCCTACACCAGTAACACCAAGGCATCACCAATTATTCTCATCTTGGGAACTTATTAACTCGTGACCAAAACTTCTAACAAGCATTCCCAAAGCCTCAGCTTGCATGTGGCTTTATGGGTGAGTGGAATGCTTTCACACTGGCTTCCTTTGTACCTCAGATCTTCTTATCGTGAATTCCAAGTATCAGCTTTTACTTTCCAAAGTGGTGGGTTTTCAGTGTCCCCCATTTTTAAAAAACGGAGAGAGCAATCCAAATTTTGGGGTTCTATGTTTTGCAATGAGAGGAACTGCTGTGCCTTCTTGATGAAACGCACGTTGAATTGCCACATGAAATAGAAACCTTTTAGCTTTGTTTATGCAAGACAGCAAGAAGCTTTGTGGCTTTTCATGAAGGCCTTTTCTCTTTGGCGGTAATTTTAATAAACTTGTGACAAATTCCTCTTGCTGCTCTGTCCACTTTAGACCCCCTTATTATTTTTTCCACGTTTCACACTAAATTTTATTGAAAGAAAATCATCATGACCAGCTTCCCATCTCAATTCCACTCCTAGAAGTGCCATTCCAGAGTACAACCAGAAAACAGACCTGAAATGACCCAGATGTGTAAGCACTGAACTTCACGCTGAGAATACTACTTTTGAGTAAGAGTAAAGCATACTTAAGAGTTAACAAAGAAAAGGGACTACACACTAGACTTGTAGTTCTTTTTGTATTCCAACACAGGACCACTTTATAGGCTGAGGTGTCATTTCTCATTCCAGCAGCGCACAGGTTAAAAACCATAAGAAAAGATGATGCTGCATAAAGATACTTAAAGCCCAGGTTTTTACCTATAATGAATGTAACTCAAAAATATTTCAGAAGAACATGAAGAGTTAATAGCAAAGAACTTGAGCTTTGTAATCAGACTGACCTGAATTTTTGTCTTGACTTGGATACTCATCAGGTATTTCATGCTAAAAAAGTCAGGTAACCTTTCTGAGCTTGTTTACTCAGATAAGAATAATCACTGTCCCTAGATTACAATGTTTGTTGTAAAGAACCAAATGAAAATATCCATGGAATGTATTTGTTATGCTGTCTGGCCTTTAGTACAGATCACTAAATGATTTTTGTTACTATTAACATTGTTATTATTGTTGTTGTTAAGAGTCACCATTATAATTATTTTACTAGCCTCAAAAATAGACTGTAGCAACTGTGGTATAAATTAGATAAAATAAGTGACTTCCAAATGAGTTGTACTTTTAAGTTGACACTAGACCAATAGAGAAGAACAAACAATGAAAAAACTATGAAGGACCATTGTAGCTTTACACTTCACAATCAACAGATCTGAATTCAAAACTTGACTTGATCACTTACCAGCAGTGTGACCTTGAAGAAATTTTTAAACCTCTCTGAGCCTCAGTTTTCTCACCTGTAAAATGAGGACAATAATATTTCTACATAGTTATTGTAAGACTATATTATATATGTAGGTCATTTGTCATAAGGCCCATTACAAAGTAGGCATACAATAGATGTTAGGTCTTTTCCACTCTTCTTTTTCCTTCTTACCTCCAGACATTACCGTGGCATAAGAAGTTTTACATTTCAGGGATTCAGTTTACATATACAGTTGAGAAGCTTACATAGATAAAAGTTATATACACACACATATTATATCTTTATATATTATATATGGGTGCTTTATATATATTATTCATTTCAAAGGGGTTGACTTTTTTTTAAGATTTAAATTGGTAAATTACATTTCAGGAAGATCAGGCAAATCTAGTTCAAGCATCAACAATGTTGGAGGTGAAAAGGTAGGTATATATATATATATATATATATATATATATATATGATTCTCCCAGGCAAACTCAGGTTGTGATTTTTACCTGGTGTCATTAACCAAAAAGGATTAGGATTAGTCAATGCTTGTACTGAGGATTATAGTAAACAATCAAGATTTATTGAGCTGGAAGGGAGCAACTTTTTTGTTTTGAGTCAGGGCTAAGCTGATATTCTAGCATAGTTCTGTGGATTTTACTAAATTCTAAAGCTCACCCACAAGTCAGAACCAACTTGACTCAATGAAGATTATGTAGATGACACTGAAAGGCTGCAAAATAACAAATTCTAATTCCAGTATTCTACTAGGAAGTGGTTATTGTTCCCACTCATGCTTCTCTGCCTCTTTCCTTCCTTGGTTCCTCATAGCTGAGTACAATGGTGCCCCAAATTGGAAACCCAAGTTGTTCCCAGCTCCTGATCCAATTCAAATTGAAAGAGTTATCAGCAGATCCAGACACATCATCCATTTAAGTTTGGATTTAGATCAGCCTCCCTGAGATCTGATGAAACAGTAAAGATCTCCAAGACTTTTTGCTTTTTCTCCCACATCCCCTTTGCCACCAACCAACAATAAAAGTCAGTAGTGAATAGTAGTTATTTGCATGGATTCTGAAGCTAGACCGCCCGAGTTAAAATTTTAGCTCTGCCAATTACTTGCTCTTTGGCTTTTGGCAAATCATTTTACATCCATATTCCTCAGTTTCATCATCTATAAAATGGGGGTAATTATAGTATCTAGCTCACAAACTTCTTAGAGGATTAAAGGTGAGAAAGCTTGTAAAGTGCTTACTGCCTGGCACATAATAAACACTTCATGTTCATGGTAATGATTTTAAAAGTATGAGATCCATTTTCTCAGGGAAATGTTTCCCCTCTCCCTTTCTAATTTATATCTCTTCATTCCACCCTCTTCTTCAACACCCACTCCCATGTTGACATTGTTCACTAAGCTTCTGTCTTGGTCACTATTCTCAATCCCTACTAGATTTCTCAACCTAATACCTCAGTCCTCATCCATGTTTGGGCAGACTTGAAGAGAAATATGAGATGATGAACTGAGCACTAACTGATTGACTTAACATCTGACCTTCCATACTTATGTTTCACCAGTCTAACCGGGTTTCCCAATACCTACAAGTTTTCCAAATAGTGACTAAGATAGAATGTCTATGTCTGGAATATCACGTCCAACCCACCTAACTGAAGCTCGGTGGTCCTCTACCTTTTCCTCCTCTAGTTGCCCCAGGATGCCAGGAACAGACAAGGTGTCAAATCTGGGATGCAAAGCAATGTCTAAATAAGGTGTCCTGTCCTCCCTAGGACAGTATTTCTAAAAACAAACAGGCAAAAATTCTGTTTCACAAATGAGTATTCTCATTTTATTTGGGTAGAGTTCCTGGATGATTGAACAACACCAGAAGGCAAATGCTGATCTTATTCCAGACAGACTACAAGAATAGAGAGCACCATTCAAAAACTAGAAAAGATATTACAAATATGAAAAAAACATTAAATGTTTTTATTTGATGAAGGGAAATTAAGAACAAGAAACAAAGGGTTTTCCCTGCTGAATCTTAAATCTGAATAAGCCTATTATAATGAATTAAAATATATTACGTAAATTATGCATTTTTATTTGTAGAACCTTCTCCATCCCATCCCAGGATCTCAAAGCACTTTGCAAACATTAATTACCTATCAGTATCTGCCTCTGGTATGACTATTATTGCCTCCTAGATGATGAAACAAGAACAGAGAAAGGTTAAGGAACTTGCCCAGAGCCACATGGGGCAAGCTCTGAACAAGAACCATTTGTTGTTTCTGTGTTTGCAATAATGAGCAAATTAAAAGTGCAATAATTTTCTTTGTAATTCAGAAAACAACTTTCTTTTAACAGTTGTCCCTAACCATAAAAAAAGAAGTCTTTTTAACTTCCCTTATTTTTTCAGATAGTACCTAATTATGGTAAATTGCTTCATTCCCTAATTGTTACTGCAAGGCAACTAAACATTGTTATGTTGACTACTCAAGAGTGGATTGTTAATGGCCTTAATCATCAGATAATCTGGCAATATAATCAATGTAACTGGGAGATACCTTGTGGAAACAACAAGTAAATCAAGTATAAAACATAAACTTACAAGACAGTGTTCAATTCTACTGTTTTAGGTTTTGTAGGATAAGTTGCAAAATCTAATTTCACAAAGAAGCAGGAGATGTTAATGCTATTTTGTGCCCCTCTTTGCCAGAACCTCACATTCCTTGATGTATAATGCTGGATTCTCATCACACCAACTTAGAACATCTTCTCACCTTTTTGGCAGATATGAAAACAGTTTGATAATATTCTGTTGGTATGGCTGTGGGGTTTATTAGTCTGTTCTTGCATTAGATAATACATGTTTTTCAAATAATAGAAAGTAAAAACATCTTCTTCCTAACCTTAGCTCTTCCATCTCCAGTTCACATGCCCTAAATGTTAACCAGTATTAATAATTTTTATTGCCTTTTAAGAGTTTGTTATGCATTTATAGGCCAATAGAAATATATTTTCTTTCTCTGTCTTCTACCCCAATGATAGATTACCATTTTAAATTTTAACTATTTTACTTAACAATGTGTCTTAGAAATATTTTCTTATCAGTACCTAAAGAGTATCTTCATCCTTTAAAGCAAAATGTTACAGTTCCATGGTATTATTTTGCATCAATGTACCATATTTTATTAGCCAGTCCCCTACCAATATAAATTTGTAATTTGTCCAATTA
Organism: Cacajao melanocephalus; assembly: GCA_963573385.1. Lineage (NCBI taxonomy): Eukaryota > Metazoa > Chordata > Mammalia > Primates > Pitheciidae > Cacajao > Cacajao melanocephalus. The sequence continues at coordinate 184,832 of CAUYLG010027714.1, read as the reverse complement.
TTTTCTGCTACAAACACTGCCACAGTCAGTCATATGGTGCACGTGTCATTTTACACAGGAGAATATATTTGTAGAATATTTTCATAGAAAATATATTGCTAGGTTAAAAGGCAAATACACTATGGTTTTGGTGGATTGTCCTCCATAGGGATTGTATCAATTGCATTCCACCAATAATGAATAAAAATGTCTATTTCTCCACAATATAGCTTGCATATTTGTCCTTGCCCAAATCTCTGTTGAATTGTAATCCTCAGTGCTGGAGGTGGGGGCTGGTGGGAGGTGTTTGGGTCATGAAGTAGCTCCCACTTGGCTTGGTACTGTCTTCACTACAGTGAGCTCTCAAAAGATCTGGTCATTTAAAAGGGCATGACACCATCCACCCTCAGTCTCTCTCCCTCTCTTGCTCCTGCTTTTGCCATGTGATGTGACTGCTCTCCATTTGCTTTCTGCCATGATTGGAAGCTTCCTGAGGCCTCCCCAGAAGCAGATGCTTCCAGGTTTCCTATATAGGCTGCAGAACTGTGAGCCAATTAAACTTCTTTTTTTGTGTGTGAATTTCCAAGTCTTGGGTATGTCTTTGTAGCAATGCCAGCATAGCTTAATACACCTCACAGCCATACCAACAGGATATTATCAAATTGTTTTCATATCTGCCAAAAAGGTGAAAATGGTATCTCATTGCAATGCTCTAATTACCAGTGAAGTGAACATCTTTTCATATGATTAAGAGCCTTTTCTATAAAATATCAATTCATATTCTTTGCTCAGTTTTCAATTGATTTTTAGCATTGTCTTATTGATTTATAAGAAACATTTATATATTAGAAATGATAGTCCATCTTGGATATAAACTGGAAACAAATTTTTGCCAGTTTGTCAATTATCTTTAATTCTTGGTTTGGTGGTTTGCCGTAAAAGATTTTTGATTTTTAAAAAAATAATATTATAAATATTTTATTATTTTCATTTTATGTTATAGTTAGAAATGCTCTTGCCACACCCAGATCAAAAAACCTCCCCTCTCTACAGTAAATAGATTTGGGGGCTTTATGTTTGTGTGTGAAGGGGAGTGAAATAGGAATTATAAAGATTACTCCAAAATAAAGATTTGATCTTAAGAAACAAATATGAAACAAAAACAAAAGGATCAACCCTATTAAATAAAAGGGCAAATGAAATGAAATGTTTTAAAGCTGAACTCTCACTAGGGTAACTAGAAGATATTTTATGTTTTAGCATATATTATGAGCCAGGAGATGATTCTTTCAACCTAGAAGAACGAAAAGATGAATTGCACAGATCAAGAAGCAACTATTTTGGTTGTCTATTGAATAACCAGGGCCTCCAGAAAGTGTAGAAGTGCTGTGTAGAGAGAAAAACATGACTCCAGAGAGCAAGAAATTATAAGTTCACTACTGAATCAGCTCAATGAACAACAACACAATATGTGAAGTTGTTAATAATGATCAATTTAGACCTTAAAGAAATGAGGAGACACATGAAAGCTAGCATGAGTTTGTCAAAAACAAACCATCTGAAACTACAATTCCATCTTTCCTTTCCTTCAACAGAATAAGTTTAGTATATATATAAATCTGGTGGAGACGGGATAGCAAATAATTTTTTAAAGAGGCAAATTAGGTGAGAGCGCCATAGATGCATACTTTAGATGTAAAACTAGTTCAAACAAATTGAGTACAAAGAGTTGTTACTAACAGTTCAATACTGGATTGGGTGGAGGTGTCAAGTAGGTCCCTTAAGGGTCCACTCTGAGTTCAATACAATTCAATATTTTCATTTACTACTTTGAGAATAGAAGAGAGAGGATACTAATAAAATTTGCAGATGTTCCTGCACAATGCAGGATAGGCATAAAATAGAATGTGAGCAAGATAAACTTTTTAAATGGACAGAAATCAATAAAATAAGATTCAATAAAGCATTCATAAATGTAATGTGATTCACAAAGGAAAGAATAATCAAATGCACCAATGTAAAATGGAATTACAAGAGAGTCTAAGGGTTATAGTAGAAAGTTAAATGAACATGTATCAGCAAGAGGACTGTCAAATCCCAAAGGCAAGAGCTGATCAAATTACAAAAATGAATTTGTTTCCTAATAGAAGAAAAAGGGGAAAGGTTATGCTAGTCTATAAGCACTTCAGCATGTCTGTCCAGGGTGTCAACCTAGAAGATAATCGATAAGTGAAGTACATAGAAGTGGCTGGAAAATCAAAAGACTTCACATAGGAAGAAATAAAACAGGTAAAAAACCAAGGTAAATGCAGAAATGTACATGAAGGATGTAAACGCACATAGAGTTGTTGAGAGCAGAAGCCAGAGAAAGGCACAGGGAGAAGGGTAAAGGAGTGGAAGGGAGGAAAGTGGAAAGCAGAGAAAGGCAATGGAGAAGGGAGGGGAAGGGAGAGAAGGAGGAAAGGAAAGGAAGCAGGACTTTTTAAAGGGATAGAGAAGGACAAAGGGAGAATGCCTTCAAAAGAAGTTTTATGTGTGTGAAAGCACGAACAAGTTACCCCAAGAATTGGTGGTGGGCTCCCCGATTAATATTTTAATTGGAATGTTTCCAAGGAATACACTTGCAGTAATTTAGATTCTTCATTGAATATGATCTTCAGATCAGCAAAGAAATTATTAAAAAATGACCAGAGCCTTATCAGAAATTTGGGGGCAAAATCATACTTAAAAGAGTAGAAGAAAGCACTTTTTATTTTTTTTTTATTTAAAAGCTCCATGAATTTCAAAGCAATGCAAATTAACTATGAGAATGTCAACAAAAGGAAAGCAAACAGAGCCATACATTTCCCTTACAAAATCATATTTGTTATTTATTTAATTTTAGAAGTAAAATGTAGCCATAAGAAAATTTGGAAATTATTGTGAAATATTTTTATAGTTAAAATTATCTATGGTCTCAACATCATTAACACTGATATATTTACTTGACTCTTTCATGCAATATATATTTTTAATTTGTATCATTTTGCATAGGCAATTGTGTATCTGCATTTTTATTGTTTATCATTATATAATATCTTCCTAAGTGAATATTTTTTGAAAACATGACTATTAATAGCTGCATTGTATTCCATTTATGAATGTTTATAAATATCTTACTATGGTTGGATATTTAATTATTAACTTTATGTCATTATAAATAATGCTACCATAGGTACTAACTACATAGTTTAATATTTTCTTAGCATGCATTCTGAGAATGCAAATATAAAATGTGAACATTTTACAGTTTCATATATGTTGTGTGTTATATGTGCATATGTGTATATAAACATACATTTGGAAAGAGGGAGAGAAATAAATTGTTTTCAAGAAAGGTTGCTTGCACCCTGCTTAACAATATAAGAAAATATTAATTTCACTTTATTCATGCCAGTATTACATGAGCAATAGTATTAAGTTATATTTTCTAAGTTACTATATTTTATTTTTTTAATTTCTGTGAACTCTATGCATTTTGTCTACTCAATGGCATTATTATTAATATATAAATAACTGGTAAGAATTTAAGAGTATTAATCCTTGGCCATATCCATCAGAAACATTTTCATAACTTGTTTTCTGATTTAAATATATTTTTATGCTTTTTGGTGCATAGAGAATGTAATATTTATGTACATAAACACATTGAACTTTTACTTCACGATTTCCTCTTTGTTTTTATGCTTTGAAAGTTCTTCTCCCACCTATTATCAGTGAATTATTCACTTATACTTTATTCTAGTATATATGGTATCATTTTTGTATTTAGCTCACGAATTAATTTGGAATTTATTTTAGTACGTGATATGAGGTGAGACTTTTTTTTCCAAATAGATAACCAGTGTTCTCAACATTCCAATATAATCTAAGTCTTACCCCACTGATTTGTTATGATCCTATATCATATACCAAGTGTGTTAATTAATTGGGTCTGTTTTAAGGATTTCATGAAAGATAAACTGACATGGAACATCCAGACAATGCAAGATTAGGAAGAGCACTTCTGTAAAAAATAGAAAGGAGTAAAGACAACAGAGGAAGCAAGGGAAAGAAGACACAGTAATCAGATAGGAGCAAGCAAAACAGCTGAGGGAATGTGATGAGTTTCCATTGCTTATAAGAAACTGGGTAAAGTTACACAGAAGAGAAAATGGACAAAAGTACTTGAGTAAATGTATGTGTGGGAAGGGTTGGGAGGGACACAAAGAGAGACCAAAGTGAAAGAGAATAATAGACCTTACTCTATATGGAAGCTGACCATCTGTAAAAAAATAGGCGGGAGGAGGAAGAGCTCTCAGAAGGAGGGAAGTAACATAGAATTTGAAGCATGTCAAAAGACACAGAAAGAAAGGCGTAAAAAGACAAAAAAGATGTGGTAAAGAAAATGACAGGAGCTAAAGGTCAAGATCCAAAAAAGAAAGAAAGTAGTATCAGGAAAGTTTTACACAAAGAATTGTCAAAGAGGAACCAGGCTCATAACGTAAAAATTGATGGACTCCTGAGGACATTAAAGAATGTTTAAGAAGCAAAAAGAAATAGAATAGAACCAGGGTGAGTATGAGTCTTGTAGAGCATTCTAACAACAAACAGGAAGTTAAAATGTGAGGGCAGCAGGAAAGATCTCTACCCATAATAGCATGTGGAGGAGGAAACACAGCAATACCTGATCTCTAAATATGCTAAGCTGCCATGATGTAACATTTTTAGAGTCTATTGGCTAAGGCTTATATGTAAAAAGTAGGCAAATTATAGCTTTAAAATGTTTCATAGAGTCTTTTTTAAAGGAAAGGGAATGAAAAAGGTAAAATAATTATGATCTTGGGTATTAAGATCCTCTGGAGAGAAAAAACAAAGGAAATTCCAATGCCTATGAACTAATTAGAGAGCCAGGAGAAAAAGCAGCTCAAAGGATAAAACATATAACTTGTTGATTCCTCATCAATTAAACAAATATATATGGGGGCCACCACATTAAGCAGTGTGGCGGTATGAAAGATGAATGCTAGTCTCTGCTCTCAGATGTCCTATCTAGTGTAGAAAACAAAATAATAAATACAACATTCTAGTGCTGTGGGATATATGCTATAATCAATTGTGTACCATCTGTTATAGAAATAAGAGGAATGATAGACTACCTAACTTTGTGGGGGTTGAGGTGAGGAAAGCGAACTTTGAGCTGAGTCTTAAAGGTTTCTTATAAGTTGGCCAACTAGTCCAGGAAAGAAGCAAGGTATAAAGGTGTGAGGATGTATGGTGTACTTGGAGTACAGAAAGCAATTAAATGTGACTGGATCATAGAGTATGTAGGAGGATTTAGTAGAAAATGAGGTCAGAAAGAGACAGAAAACAGGTTTTTCAACTATGCCAAAGGCAATGGGGAGACTTGAAAGATCTTTAAGCAAGAGAGTGAAACGATCAGATTTACCCATTAGAAAAGCCAAGCTGGTTTTAATTGGAAGAAGGAAGGATTGGAAGTAAGGAATTAGAGGCTTTCACAATTGTACATATACACCATAATATACTATGCAACCATAAAAAAAGAATGAGATATGTCCTTTGCAGGAACATGAGTGGAGCTGGAGGCCATTATCATTAGCAAACTAACACAAGAACAGAAAACCAAATACCATGTGTTCTCACTTATAAGTTAGAGCTAAATGATGAGAACACATGGACACGTAGAGGGGAAGGTGGAGAGTGGGAGGAGGGAGAGGATCAAGACAAGCGACTAATGGGTACCAGGCTTAATACCTGAGTGATAAAATAATCTGTACAACAAACCCCCATAACACACGTTTACCTATGTAAGAAACCTGCACTTGTAACCCCGAACTTAAAAGTTTAAAAAAACAGAAAAAAAGATTATGAAAGCATAGATTAGAAAAACAACAGCAGAAATAGATAGAAATGATTAGATTTGAGACATTCAAAAAGTAAAATTAGCAAAACTCGGTAATAGATTGGCTATAGAATGTGAAAGATCATTCAGAAGATGCAGAGATGCTACTAAGATGTCTAGATTGCACTAGATGGATGATTGGAAACACTGGAAAAGGTTAGTGGTTGTAGACGAAGATTGTGAGCTTGGTTAGGGATGGGGTGAGTTTAAAGGGCCTCTGAAACATTCAGTGGACATACAGAAAGTGTTGGATATATATGCTCAGAGCTCAGTAGAGGGGCCTGAGCTAGAGAAACACATTTAGGTCTACAAGTACAAAAAAAGAAAGAGGGCAGATTCGAGCATTTTAAGAGATAAAGGAAACAAAATCTGTGAATTATGGGAAAGAGGACAGTAAAAGAAATGTGTCAAGAAAACAATAAAAATTTAGTATATAGAATTTATAGAACATGAATAGCCTATGTAGTTATTCTCATTGTTCTTTAAGATATGAAACAAAGAGTAAATATGATAGAAGTAATTATTATTTTAAAAAAAACTTTGACAATAAAATTAAATAAGAGATGCCAGAGTATATTTGCAATGTTAAATACCGAGTACTAAGATTTTTCTAACGAACTGCTCTTAAATACACTTATCCCCTGTCCAGACACAGTTATTTTCACCATCTGCCAGCAGTATTCCCTCTTTAAAAAAATCTTTGTTAGTTTATTTTTCTTATGCTCAAAAATTGCAGAACAAATGAGAGATGGCAGAGCATAGCACTAAGAGCTATCAGAATGAGTGACAGCCCAAAAATGGAAATGAATTTTGACAAACTCCCTCAGCAACTACATACTCCTAAAGATGGCAAGGGCCTATCCAGTGTGTGTCAGCAAGGAGATTTTCTTTCCTTCCCTCTCTCTCTTTTTTTTTTTTTGGAAATTGTCCAAGTTCTAATACAAACATGAAAGCATTGGAAATGCAATAAAAAAAAATTGCAAAGACAAGGTCTCTTTCAAGATTTGCCCGAAAGAGAAATAGACTTGAGAATCATCTTGCATGATGATTCCCCTTACACAATAAGTCAGATTCAAGGTCACAGACTCAGGGTATTAAAGACTGGCTATAGAGTAACTGTAGTTTTTCACATGATGTGGAAGGTGCCATGATTTTAACACCTCTTCTTCCTGCAATTCAGCTTTATTGTTCACCAAATCGAGGCCCCACAAAATTAACATTATTATGGCACTAAAAGGACTCATTAAAATTTAAAACATTTTAAATTTAACTAATAAAATCACCCATGTTGCCCCAGATTTGAATTATACTTTCTCTCTGATCCCCAGACTAGAATCATGTGTTCTTTTCCTTTCAGGATATTCTTTTTGGTGTTGAATGCAGCAGTGTGTACGCTAAAATACAAAAGCTACAGTGAAGAGTCACCCTGAACAAAGATTGAATATAAAATCATGTATTTCATGTTTTATTCTTTTCTGTTCAAGAAAGTACCTCAAATATAAGAATAAAACCTAGTGAAACCATGACAGGGAAATAGTCCCTACATTATATAATTACTCAACATTTTAATTAGAAAAAGTACAAGTCCCTGATCAGACATGGTGGCTCACTCCTGTAATCCCAGCACTTTGGGAGGCCAAGGTGGGCAGATCACTGGAGCCCATGAGTTCCAGACCAGCCTGGGCAATATGGTAAAATCCTAACTCCACAAAAAAATGCAAAAATTAGCCGGTTGTAGTGATGCAAGCCTGTGGTCCCAGCTATTTGGAAAGCTGAGGTGGGAGGATCTCTTGAGCTCAGTAGGTCAAGGCTGCAGTGAGCTATGATTGAACCATGCACTCCAGCCTGGGTGACAGAGTGAGACTTTGTCTCCAAAACATACAAACAAAAAAAGAAAAATTACAATCCCTCAGTAGATAAATGCCCAATTAAAAATTAAGGCAGTTCTCACAAGAGAAAATGTAAGCAACACACAAAGATATAAGAATATGTTCAATCTTGGAAGCAGTCAGAAGAGTTTAACTTAAAACCATAATGAGGTAATATTTTTAGTGATTTAATTTAGATTTTCTTCTAGTTTTCTGAAAAAAATTGTGGTGAAATTAGTCAATTATTCCAGTGTTTTTGGAAATCGGTTTGGCAGTATTTTTTAAGAAAAATCCAAATGTTTATACCCTTTCACCCAGCAATTAAACTGCTAAAAATTTATGCTGAGGAAATAATTCAAGGGGTTACAAAAGTTTTATACAACAAGATGTTCATCACATTGTTTATAATGGCAAAAAATAAGAAACAACCAGAATGACCCACAATAGACTAGCTAAATCATGCTGAATTGCCCTAATGGAATATTGTACAGCCACTAGAAATTATCATTATGAGGAATATGTACTACATGAGAAATCCTTTATGGCATAATACCACATAAAAAAGAACACACAAATGTGTGTCTTCATTATGTTTACAACTTTGTACAATTGTGTATATGTAAAGGGCACATAAAAAACCAATTGATATGTAATGATATTGTGCTTTTTATTCCTGTATTATTATTGTTTTTATAATATTGTGCATTGATAAAATCAGTAAAAATAAACAAGAACCTCCGTCATGACTCTTCCACTTCCCTTCCTTTCCTCAGTTTGACAGACACCTGGTTTCTGATGACCCCTGGGATTTCCATATAAACCCCAGACAATTCCCTGGACTACAAAGGTCATCCCTGGAAAATCTGGCTGCTTAGAAAGGTCAGGCCTTGCTTCTGGCTTGGACAACTTTCATTTTCTTCCCCAGTTTCCCTGACAGTGGCCTAACCTCCCCTTTGTTTGCATTTAAAGCTGCTATAGTCATTTGGGAAAACACACTTGAAATAGATTTACTTTCTGGGGTTGAAAATTTAATGCACTTGGTGTGATAAATATGTCTTCTTTATTAACATTAAAGCAAGAGAGAAATAAGAGAATAATACAAGTGGAAATGAGATTCTGAAATATCCAGGGTGAAACATTTTTAAGCAAACCGTGGTAGATCCTGAGCCTTTCAGAGGTTGATTCCTCAGACAATTTATTTCAGAAGATTTAGCTTCCTAGATAACTGGTCATCTTTATCCTTATTGTGAGACACTGCTGTAGTTCTCCTGAGACTGTCAACTTCCCCCATCTGGAGTCACAGCATGGACAGTTGTTTTCTGTCTGGACCAAATTACTTCTAAGTGTTACATTCATGACCTAAATGGTTCAACATCTATTTAAATTCAACAGATTTTTGCTCCTTGATCTTTAATAGACCTAATTCCAATTCTGATAGAGATTGGAATAACACAGTGGAGATAGTGCTTGGCCTTTGCTGAATGATATGTATTTGCAAAGAGAAAATGATACCATGGAGAGAGAGAGAAAGTAAGAAAAAGAGAGAGAGAGAGAGAGAGAGATCCCAATAATGAGGGGGCACTATTCTAATAAATTAGATACTTTTATGCAGGTTGTTGACAAACTGTACTTATTTGTTTAATCCTCCCCTTTGGCCTTTTTCATGTGCCAACAGACTCAAAAGATAAAAACGGCTTTGGCCTCTCTCAATACTGCTTCTAATGACTCCTGTTTGATTGCTTTCCCACTAACCCCCTCCCTGAAGACAACATAAATGTTCATGTCAATCTAGTTTTGTCTACATACAAATGATGAAGGGGAAGACACACATTGTGATTTTACCCCAAGCCCCATGTCTACCTAAGGATGACCCTGGACTCAAAAGCCCCCAAAATATAGATACACAAAACCTGCCATCTACTCTCAGCTCCATTATCTTGTGTTTTCTTTACCTAAGTGCCCCAGCACAGCCAATCACCCGCAACATGGTGTTCACTGGCATTCATAATGCTGATGTCGTGGCTCTGTGCCGGTTCAAAAATGCCTTCTAAATCTTCACAGAAAGGATTTTCTTCAGCCTAATTTTCATGTTGGTGTATTTTTATCATATTCTAATACATTGAAGAATGAAGCATGGAATTTCATAAGCTCATTGATAATCTTCTATTTCTTCAGCCATGCTGGATCCAGTAGAATTTACTTCAGTCTCCAAATACATGAATATGTGGCAGCCTGGCAAGTCAGCCCATTGGTTAGAGACCCTGCTGCCTAGCCTTTCCCTAGAGCTTCAGGGTTAAATCAGAGATACGCAGGCAGGCTTCAATAGGCAAAACATACGTTTGTGGAACTAGCCTGCCTGAATTCCACTCCCAGCTGCAGCATGTCTTTGCTGTGACTTTCTCGTCCCAATAACAGTGCGATCCCTCCATATAGCATTTAGAGAGCATCAGATAAAAGGGAGTTATTTAAGGAGAAATTATTATTTCTATTAGAACTGTTATTATGTCTTTCCCAGCATGAATGTCTGGGAAAAGAGATACTTTAGTCACCAAAAGGAGAGAGAATATTGTATGCAGCCCCTTTGAAGTTGCTTGGAGAGGGTGAGATAGAGACTGATAGACAAAGACAAGACCGCTGCTCATATTTTTAACTGTTACAGCCCTGACTATCAAGTGAAAAGAAAGTATGCATGCATCTAATGTGTGTGTGTGTGTGTGTGTGTGTGTATGTGTGTGTATTTGATGATGATGATGATCTCAGCTCACTGCAACTTCTGCCTCCCGGGTTAAAGTGATTCTCCTGCCTCAGCCCCCAGAGTAGCTGGGATTACAGGCACATGCCACCACACCCAGCTAATTTTTGTATTTTTGGTAAAGACAAGGTTTTACCACATTGGCCAGTGTGGTCTTGAACACCTATCCTCAAGTGATCTGCCCACCTCAGCTTCCCAAAGTGCTGGGATTACAGGCATGAACCACCTCACCCAGCCAGGACTGAGTTATTTTAAACAGGAATATACCTAGATGGAAAAGAACGGCAAACTATTGAGAAGGATAAGCTGGTAAAATGGGGGCAGTCCTTTATGTATCCTCCCAAATACATGGCTATTTGTTCATGTCTACTCTGATTCAAGTCCAGACTTTGACTTTTAAAATCACTTGACCACACCCAAAGTAGATTATCATCCACACCTCGAGAAAACTGAGCCTTGTGGTGGATATGCCTCGGGTAACCTGCAATGTTCAATCCCTTGAGTAATCTCCTCCTCTGGAGTGGAGGTAAAACCTGTAAACTTCTAACCAATAAAATGTGGCAAAGGTGATGGGATGTAGCTCCTCTGTTTCTGTTATTTAATAAAGCAAAAGTGAAAGAGTTTTTCAGGTGCAGTTAAGGTACCTAATTTGCTTTTAATTAATCAAAGGAAGATTATCTTAGTTGGACCTGACCTAATCAGGTAAGCCCTTTAAAAGAGGGATGAGGGCTGCCTTCAAATGAGAGATTCCAAGCATCAGAGGCTCTCCATTGCAGTCTTTCAAGAAGCAAGCAGCTATGGATTCTAAATTCACAAGGCACTAGTTTTGTGCCAACAGCTTGAATGAGCTTGGAAGCAGATCCTTCCCTAGTCGAGCCTCCAAATGAGAAGGCAGCCTGGCTGACAACTTGACTGTAGCCTTGTGAGACCGTGAGCAAGGATCCAGCTAAGCTGTGCCCAGACTTTTGATGCATGGGAACTGTAAGATTATAAATGTATAATGTTTTAAAGCCACTAAACTGAGAATCCTTCATACAGCAATAGAAAACTAATACGGACAAGCATATTTGTTTTCCTCAGCTTTCCAAGGACATCCTAAAAAGATATGTGGACCCAGTGACAAATGTGATCAAGTGGAAAGAATGTTAGATGAGGCCTGAAGGCATGGTTCAAGTCCTGACTTTGCATGACCTGAAGCAAGATACTTTACCCCTTTAAGCCTATAACCTCATCTGTCAATGGGGTTAATTTAATCTGCCTAGACTTTCTCACAGTGTTCTGAGGGAAGACTTTGAAAACTAAAATGTTCGATTCATGACACTTGCCATGCTTCATGTAGTATTCTAGTTTTCCTATACGTATTAACTCATTTAATCTTCAAACAACCCTATAAAGTAGATAATTTTTCACAATCATTATCTCCACTTTACAGATGAGAGAAATGAGAATTAGGGAGGTAAAAAATCTTGTGTGAGATGGCACAATTATTAATAAGTAAGAACAAACATTCAAACCCAGGCAGTCTGGTTCTACATTCTGTACTCTTAAACATTACACTGTGTTGCCTCTTAAATCTTTAATAAGTCTAGGAAATCCACTCCCTCTGGAGCAAGCTGAGTTGGGATACCAAGATGTTCTGCAAAAGATTCACGATCCTCAGACGAGAGTGATCCTTATAAGTCCTCACTTTGATGTATTCTTCCAGATTTATCTCAGTTCTTCTGATATACACAACCACATACTAGTCAAAAGATATTCACCAGGAGGCAATAATCCTCTTTTTCTTCTGTAAAGTGCGTTGGTACCATCCACAGGGCTCAGTCCCAGTGCCTCATACCCAGCACCACCTCCTTCTACTGTTACCCATTATTACTTAGCTAAGAGCACATGAACATCTGCTTACAACAAACACACTTAATTTCTGCTCAAATACAGATCCACATAAAAACGAAGCATAAAGAGAATAGGAGCATTTTCATTGAATAGCTTTTAGGTACACTGCATGATTTCCATTATGTCTACTGTCTGATTTTGCAAATCACTAGGCATGCAGAATCAGCTCTCAATTTATCAGAAAAAAAAATCACCAGAGCTAGAAGAAGATGCCTTGATTAAAAGATTACATGTCACATTCCCCCCTGCCTTTGAAAAGTTTATCTTTTACCTTTAAATCTTCCTGAAGTTAAAAAAAATTCCTTACTTTTTAAATGGGCCATTATAATACTTCAACTAATATTTAAAAGTTCCTCCAGAAGTCCAACTGAAACCTCCCCTGCTTCAATTTAAGCAGGCAAGATTCTATTCAAACTTCAAAATCAGCTTAAAAAAAACACTTTGTCTGACACCCCTAGATTAAATTAACTCCTTAACCCTTCAGCATTCCAGGCACACATACTTTTATTACTCTATTTACATAATAATGTTATTTTTTATATATTTGCCATCACACCAACAGAGGTAGGACACAATTTATCTTTGTCTCCATTACACCTGGCAGAGTAACTGACACATATTAGAAAGTTGAAGGAAACATTTTAGTGAATTAGTGAATGAAGCAAATTTTATACTGTTTCATCTATAAGCAGAGTAGCTTTCTACTCATAAAACCTTTCTTACAAAGACCAAGTTTAGCTCTCTTGTTTTGTCTCTTGCTAATTTAACAGCTCCCAATTTTTTTTTCTGTCTGTAAGACTTATTTTTCTAATCTATAGGCCACAGTCTCCTTGACTAGTGATATCTTCATATCTATTTCAGTGAGACAGTCAAGATCTGAGTCACTGTGCCATATACATTGATAACTATGTTTAAATGTACTTACACAATTAGCTTTCTTACAAAAAGTTGGTTGTGAAATGAAATAATACAAATCCATTTCTATATTAAATTCATATAAGGACAGTTTATTATTTGGAGAATAGCAACATAATTTCAAAATTTTAAAAAGTGTTTTAACATGAGTAATATTTCTCTAATTTTTTCATAAGAAGCAATATGATATAGTAGGAACCACATCAGATTTGAAAGCAGAAGACCTGAATTTAAACCCAAAACTTCCTGTATGCCCTCACTTGGCTTTTCTGAGGTTTTCTCTTCTGTTAAATTGGGATATACTGATGAATAACTCATAGGGTTGTTGTCAGTACCAAATAAACTAATAATGTATGTAAGAAGACTTTGTTCAATGTAAAACAAAAATGAGTGATTATTGTAGGTAGTAATAATAATAATAATGTAATAAGATGTTTTCTTAAAACTGGATTCGTCACGCATTTAACGCAAATTGCTTTTTTTCTCCATAGTACTGCATTGCCTGTTCATATTTAGCTTGAGATCAACTGTGACTCTCAGATCTTTGTCTGTGATGCTTGGGATGAGCCGGTCTTTTTCAACTCTGTTGTTGTGAATTTGGGTTTTCATCTCCTTGTGATAACCCATCCTTTTATCTTTCTTTCCAGTAAGATCCTTTTTTCCTAATTTATCAAAGTCATTTTGAGTTTTTCTCTCTAACATCTGTCAAAACACTTAGTGACAGGCACCCTAGAAGTTTATAGATCCGCCAACAATTTGCATGTTCTTCCTCTACACAGGATGTATGTGACTATGGGGTTCTTTCTATAGTGGGACCAAAGATACAAGAAGTGACTGTATTTGAAACAGTATTTGAGAATATCTATAGCAGACAGAAGAGGAAAACATCTCTCTCTGCTAGCAAACATAGCATAACCTTTCCAGATACATATAGAGAAGCCAAAACAGCACTCAGACATCTTTCTATAAATGAACCTTTTGATAAATGAGCTTTTATCTGACCTCATAGGCAGATACTGAAAGGGCTTACAAGTGGAGGTCACACCAAAGCCTGGAATATTTTAAGACAGAAGCAAAATAAACTACTTATTGGAGGGTAATGATCTGAACTACCGCCATTTGCATATTTTATAGAATGAGCAGCGCTTGCCAAGAAGGCTAAAAACAATAGCTTTGAGGATTATGATCAGGCACAGTTATAATAATAGCCCAGGATTTTAACAGTGGGATTAAAGTGAAATGACTGGGTATGCCTAGTTTTAAATAAATGTCTAGATTTAGTAAGCACTATGACTTGGATTAGAGAGGAAGGAAAAAAGACAGCATTTTTAAAAGAGTTCAAGTATCTTGAGATAAAGCTTCATATCATGGCGAGGATAAAGGAAGAAAACAGAAATCTCCAGTCCCACTTAGCACATAATGGGTTCATTTTTGTCAGGATGTTGCCTCTACTTCTCCTCAGAAGAGTCTACATAGAATTAAAACTTGTTAAATGTATGACATGACATTGGAAGACAAACATACTTCAGAAAAATCATAGCTGCCAGAGTCCAAAAGGGCACTCAGACTTAAAAAACAAGAAGTAGCCAAGGAAAACCCTTACATGAGCTTGAATTCCAAAGATCCTAAGGTGCAGAGGGAGATTTGAATATTTACAACACAACTACACACAAAAAAAATTGGCAACCATTAAAGACAATCTAAAATTTGAACCAAAATTAATTGTGCAAGGCACTGTATTGGCCAAAATAGTGGTGGGGGGGAGTAATAAATAGATTAATAAAGCACAGCCTTTGTCCTTAAATAACTAACCATCTCTTTGGGATATGTATATAAAAATATTTGATTTGGGGGGAGAAAATAATAATGATGGAAGATTAACTCTACGGTATACTAAAACTCTCCAAAGCTACATTAATTAAAATAATTTTGAACTGGTGCAAAACCAAACAGATATATCAATGGAAGGAAAGCACAAACATACTCTGAGCTAAGGTACCGTATGAATCAAATAAATAAATAGCCATCATAAACGAGTAAAAGCAAGGTTTATTCTAGAAAAATAGAATGTAAGTTATGTCAGGAAAATAATCCGTTTGAAACTTTGCATCCTACATCAACATAATGGAGTAAAGAATCAAATGTTTTAAATTTTTTTAAAGAAAAAAATATGACAATATTAACCTGCTCTTGGAGTGAGAAAGAACTTTGAGTTTAATAGCAATAGAAGAAAAGACAATAGAAAAGACTGCTAGATAAAACATTTAAAATGTTTAAACTTCTCCAGTGAGAAAGATTACATAAAATATATTTAAACAAACTGAAATATTTTTAAATATGTTCAAGGTTTTAGAATATTAATATATAAAGAGCTGATTTGAATAAATAAAAATCACAAAACCATTAATAGATTCATGAATAATAGATTATTCATGAATTATCCAAATTCACTGATATTTAGAAAAAGGCTTAATAAAAATACAGTATTTATAAAGAAATTTAAACAGTTTTTTTTCACAAGCTGTTGGTGAAGAGCTGATCTTCAAATTCGTATGGAATTTCCAAAAACCCTAAAACACCCTTGAAAAAGAAGAATAAACTTGAAGGACTCACACTTAACCAACTTTGAAACTTAATACAAATCTATAGTAATTAAAACAGCATGGTACTAGCTCGAGGACTGACATATACACCAATGGAAGAGAATAGAAAGCCCAGAAATAAACTCTTTATCTCACACAATATACAAAAATTAACTTAAAATGGACTTTACTTATTTTTTTTAAATTGTACTTTAGGTTCTGGGGTACATGTGCAGATCATGCACGATTGTTCCAAAGGTATGCACATGGCAGTGTGGTTTGCTGCCTCCATCCCCCCATCACTTACATCTGGCATTTCTCCCCATGTTATCCCTCCCCAACTTCCCCAACCCCCGCTGTCCCATCCTTGGTCTCCCCCAGCAGACATCAGTGTGTGATTCTCACCTCCCTGTGTCCATGTGTTCTCATTGTTCATCACCCGCCTATGAGTGAGAACATGCAGTGTTTGATTTTCTGTTCTTGTGTCAGTGTGCTGAGAATGATGGTTTCCAGGTTGATCCATGGCCCTACAAAGGACACAAACTCATCATTTTTTATGGCTGCATAGTATTCCATGGTGTACATGTGCCACATTTTCCTAAGAACAAGGTATTTTGCTAACATCATATCCAGAGCTAGTGGGATTGTTTTGGGGTGTGTGTGTGTGTGGTTCTGTTTTTGTTTTTGATTTTTTTACTTCTGGGACAAGAGACAATGAATGGATAAACTATCAAGGAGAAAGTGAAACTGAGCCATTAACCCATTGGTAAGAAAATCACAGTCTCTGGACATCTATGAGAAACATTTCCTAAGGACTTTTTTTTGAGACCTTGCAGTTTTTTCAGTTAGGGTTTCTCATGTGAACCACCAAACAGACAATGATTTAAGTGACTATTTTCTCAAGTCTTCCAAGGATGGCACCATCCTGGAAGGATGCATAGGATAGTACCATCCCAAGGATAGTACCATCCTGGAAGATGCATAGAAGAGAAGGTGATTCATTGTGTACAATGCATATCTTACAACAATTAGGGCTTAGTTCTATCCCTGAAATAGTTGAGGAAAACCATCAGAAAAATACCACACCTAAGGCCCAAGCCTGGAGAGAGACCTAATACAAACTGCCTTTCCAAGAAGCACAGATGATCAAAGTGGTTTAAAAATAAATGTACGTACATACTTGAAATTTAACTTTCTAGTAATCACAAAGTTTAGGGAAAATTCTTTCTGATAAATCTAAAAGTTCCAAAAGTCTTTTAAAGCTTTCAATGATGGCGTTCAAACAAAAAGAAACAAAATAATTTCACTTTGGAGTCAAATGACCAAACACAAGCCGTTTCCCATAATATTAACTCTGTAGCAATGTGTTAATTTCTCTTTCTTTCCAACAAACACTTTGTTGAGAATTTTCTAGGTGATGTGCGTTAGGGGCCTACTAAATGTTTCAGTTATAGCTGGGTGCAGTGGCTAACACCTGTAATCCTAGCACTTTGGGAGGCTGATGGGGGAGAATCGCTTGAGGCCAGGAGTTCAATATCAGCCTGGCCAACATGGCGAGACCCCATCTCTACATTTTTTTTTTTTTAATGAGCTGGGCAGGTTGTGCATGCCTGTAGTGCCAGCTACTCAGGAGGCAAAAGCAGGAGAATCGCTTGAGCCCAGGAGTTCAAGGCTGCAGTGATCCGTGATTGTGCCACTGCACCCTATCCAGGATGGCAGAGCAAGAACCTATCTACACACACACACACACACATACACACTCACAGTTTTTAGCTGTAAATTAGACAAGGTCTGTTGTCAAGGTTCTCATAATCATTGCAGGGAGGAGGACAAGCATACAAGATAACCCTGGGAGCAAGAGACAGAGATAGATGAGAGAAAGATTAAGGAAGTGGAATTCTTAGGAGTTAGTAATCAACTCTATGTGTAGATTGAAGGAAGGAGCTATTTTGGGTGGATGTCTTTTCCAGGCCTTAAATGGGAAATATGTAAGGTAAAATTGCTTTCTTGTGGTTGCCATTATTGTGGTTGCTATTGCCATGTGTGGTGGGAGAGATGGTGACAGCTAGCTTAGTGCTGGAAGAATCTGAAGTTCCACTAAGGCACTCAGACGAAAGTAGTTGGACACAAATAGCTGGACACAGCTCTGAGTTTCAGGAGAGAGGTCTCACTGGAGATGCAGATCTGAGAATTACTAAAGGTTGTGAAATATGTCCAGCTCATTCGTGGAAGATGTGGTTGCTGAGGAGAGGAAAGGTCTTTATTTTTGAAAACTGGAGAAGGAAAGCTGTATTTTCAGTTGCACATTCAAAAGATGATTTAAAAGCAGCCATCAGCGAAATCCATGGTATTAACTTTGATCTGAGAAAACCTTTACATGCTCGTTGCTTTAGGGATTAAATTCAACAGCTTCGACACTATTTCTTGGATGCAACTCCTTTTTCCCCTTTCAGATGCTATAATTCTCCAGTTTCCCCTAAGTACCTGACTTCCCTGAGAGAGACTCTAAAGGCATCTGTGCTTCAATATGTCCTCTTTGGAAATCTGCTTGATTATGCTGCCCATTGCAGGAGATTAAATAGGAAGATTAGCTAATCGATTTTAATATAATTAGTATCCAAATAGCCAAAATTTTGCCAGATTCTTGACATCTTAAAAATATCAGTATCTACTCTTGTGACAAAAGAGACATGATAATATGAAATTTTAAACACTGACTTCTGTCTATAAACCATCACACAAAAAATGTTTGCATGACAAATATTGAAACACTGTATACATTTGACAAATATTGAAACATTGTACACATTGCAAAATACTAAGAAAGTAATGTAATTTGAAAAGTAAAATTTAGCATACAGTAAAAATGACAGATTATATATCCTTACTTTCACCCAGGTAAGTGAATGAAGTTATTGAATATTAGTGATAATATTCACAATTGCATGTAGTAATTTATTGCTGTAAAAAACTCTATGAGTATTATAGATTAAAATAGAAATTTTCTTCTAAATGAAACAAAGTAATTAACTCCAATATCTTCATAAATATACTGCCCCTCAGAAAAGGTTCCTTACTATGTAGATTCTAATCCTTCCTCCTTATCATAACCTTGGGAAAATTACTTGACTTCTCTAAGTCTCAACTTTCTCATTTTACAAATGAGAAATACCATTAGAACTTTTGGTTAAGGCCAGTGTAAGGAATAAATGAGAGAACAGAGTCTGGTATGTATGATCAATAAACTTTAAAGTTATAATGATGTTGATGACTGAAAGTGGTTTTGAATTCAGATGTGACTCAAAACCACACCTTATGAAAATAAAACATTAAACAGCATTATAAAATACAAGACTTTTACAATATGATACTGATGGAGAGTCAGAGCTGCTGCATCTGGCTGCATAATATGTGCACTGAACAATTCCAGGGCTCCATTTACAGAGATGGTGACATGCACAGAACCTGCTGTATTTATGCAAAGCAGTGGTCCTGGCTAGAGCAAGAAACTAATGAAAAAGAACAAATTCACAAAGAGTTGCTTTTTTCTCATTTAATCTTAGAATTCTAAACCTCAATACACAGTTCTTCACCTCTGCTACTTTATCTGCTTGCTATAATCAAAAGAAAGAAGAGGCATCACCTAAAGCTATTCATATTCAAAAGGTTTTGAAACACTGCATAGACCAAATAAAACACATCTGGATGACTTAGCACACTAACCAACTGTGTGGCCTTACTTGAATCATGTAATCTCAGTTTTTTTAATCTAGAAAAATGAAAGATGGGATCATTTTCTTACAGTGACTCAAGAATGATGATCAGAGAAACTCAGAGATTCAGTTCTTGTTCAGTCTTCTCTTCTATCCCCAGAAATTATTGTCACCTGAGTCAACAAAGATGGCGGTCTGAAAAACAGCCTGTTTCCGTAGAAGCGGCTCGATTCCCACTCCTCCCACTGCTCTATCGCATGGTCTCTATTTATTTGAGTATTGCTTTTTAAAATTACTTAAGGGCATAACTTCACTGTAAATTATAGCATTGAAAAATACAGAAAAAACAGAAAAGAGAAATAAAATTTACCTATTGTCATATCTCTGAGTATATACACATGCATATTTGGTTTTTCCTCTGGTACACATTCACATGCTCGTTCTATGGAATTGGGATCATTCTATATACACTCTTTTAAAATATACCTATATGTTTTTAAGATTTAAGTAAATATATCTTTTTACAATAGTTTACAGAAAAGTTGTAAGGATAGTACAGAGAGTTTCCATATACCCAATACTGTTTTCCCTATTGTTTACATCTTACATTACTGTGGAACTTTTGTCACAACCAACGAACCAGCATAGATACATTGTTATTAACTAAACTACACACTTTATTCAGATTTCACAAATTTTCCCCTAATGTCCTTTTTTCTGTCTTAAGATTCCAATCAGGTTACCACATTACATTTAATAATCACGTCTCCAGTTCTCCTCTTGGCTGTGACAGTTTCTTGGACTTCTCTTGATTTTTATGGACTCAAAGGAGTACTGGTTAAATATTTTGTAGAATGCTCCTCAGTTTGGATTTGTCTGATATTTTCTCATGGTTTTGTAAAGATTATGAGTTTTTGGAAGGGAAAATATAGAGGTGAAGTTCCATTTTCATCATATTCTATCAAGAGTATGTGTTTCAATATAATTTATCACTGATGATGGTAACTCCATCACCGGGTTGAGTAGGGTTTACCAGATTTCTTCATTGTAAAGGAACCTTTTCCACCTTTTCGTACTCTACTCTTTGGAAGCAAGCCACTAAGCACAACCCATTCAAGGGGTGTGGAGTTAAGTTACAACACCTTGAGAGATGAGAATCTATATAAACTACTGGGGTTTTTTGTTTAGGGGATCTGTCTCTTCTTTATGTACTCAATCCTTTACTTAAATCATTAAGGACTCACGTTATTTATTTTAAACTTTGGATTATAATTCTATGTTATGTTACTATGTTATTAGGTTCGCACAAAATTAATTGCAGTTTTTGCCATTAAAACTTTTGCACCAACCCCAACCTACCATTTATTTTGTTGTTCAAATGGTTTGGCTATTGGAAGCTCTTTCAGGCTGGCTCCTGGGCCCCTTTGACATGCCTTCATCCTTTTGCTTTTTGAGCACTTCCTAACTTGCTCCCACAACAAAAAATGTTCTAGGCTCAACTTGTATATTCTCTATCCCAGCGCTAGAATGTCTCATTTCTCTAAAGAGTCCTGGTTCCTTTTATTGGAGAACACAATTATTGGCATAAAAGAGGTTTTTAATACCCATTTTTAGACTGCATTCTAGCCTGGGCAATAGAACAAGAATCCCGTTCTGTCTCCCTCTTTCTCTTCCTCTTTCTTTCTCTCTTTCATTCTTTTTTTTTCTTTCTTGCACTCTTTCTTTTCTCTCTTTTTCTTTCTTTAAAAAAATAAAATAAAAAACTGGGCTATGTGGGTATGTGTGGGTTCATTGTACAGTTTTCTCTACTTTCATAAAAAGGTTTCTGGCCAGCTGAGGTGGCTCATTCCTGTAGTCCTAGCGCTCTGGGAGGCCAAGTCAGGTGGATCATCTGAGGTTAGGAGTTCGAGACCAGCCAGGCCAACATGGTGAAATCCCATCTCTACTCAAAATAGAGAAATTAGCTGGGTGTGGTGGCATGTTTCTGTAGTCACAGCTACTCAGGAGGCTGAGGTGGGAGGATCACTTGAACCTGGGAGGCGGAGGTTGCAGTGAGCTGAGATCTGGCCACTGAATTCCAGCCTGGGCAACAGAGTGAGATCCTGTTTCAAAAAAATAAAAAGTTTTCTGGAAGAATACTTTATTTATAAACATATGTATGTAAATGAATAGAAAAAGGACTAGAAGCATGTACACCAAACAGATAACTGGTTATGTTTAAGGAGAGGGAAGGGGATTAGATGGGGCCAAAGAGGACTTTTTGGTTTACTTGTGGGGTTCAATTTTTTTTTGGATGCTATGATAATACATTCTTGTTTTATTTGAGTATTTTAAAAATGACTTATAGGAAAAAATATTTATTTCAAGCATATGCCTAAATAGAATAATGTAAAGAAACTCCATGAACTTGTCACTCAGCTTTGACAGTATCAACTGACGACCAAGCCTGTTTCCTCTCTACCTCTATGCACTTCTCCCATACCCACTCCACTAAGATAACTCTTAGGTTATCTTGGGCAATTTTGAAATAATATTTCAGTTAAGTACAAGATACCTTGGCTGGATACGGTGGCTCATGCCTGTAATCACAGCACTTTGGAAGGTGAGGCGGGCAGATCACTTGAGGTCAGGAGTTCGAGACCAGCATGGCCAACATGGTGAAATCTCATGTCTACTAAAAATACAAAAATTAGCCAGGCATGGTGGCTATAACTATATAACTGTATCCCAGTTACTTGGGATCCTGAGGCAGGATAATTACTTCAACCGAGGATTGCAGTGAGTGGAGATTATGCCACTGCACTCCAGGCTGGGTGACAGAGCAAGACTCCATCTCAAAAAAAAACCAAAAAGAATAAGATAACCTCAGAGACCACATACTCTGATCATAATGCAATAAAAAGAATTGAATAGCCTAAAATTTTTTTGAGCATTTTTTTTTCTATGTGAGAAAAGAGTCTTGCCTGTCGCCCAGGCTGGAGTGCAGTGGCACGATCTCGGCTCACTGCAACCTCCACCTCCTGGGTTCAAGTGATTTTCGTGCCACAGCCCCCAAGTAACTGGGATACAGTTACAGTTACAGCCACCACACCTGGCTAATTATTGTGTTTTTAGTAAAGATAGGGTTTCACCATGTTGGCCAGGCTGGTCTCAAACTCTTGACCCCAGTAGCTGGGATTACAGGCGTGCGCACACCTGGCTAATTTTTGTACTTTTAGTAAGGTGTTGCTGTGTTAGCCAGGCTGGTCTTGAACTCCTGAGCTCAGATGATCTACCCACCTCAGCCTCTCAAAGTGCTGGGATTACAGGCATGAGCCACCCACCTCAGATGATCTACCCACCTTGGCCTCTCAAAAGTGCTGCGATTACAGGCTTGATCTTTCTTAAACAATCCTCCCACCTCAGCCACCCAAGTACCTGGGACTACAGGTGTGCTTCACCACACCCAGCTAATTTTTTTAAATTTTTTGTAGAGACCAGGTCTCAGCATATGTCCCAGGCTGGTCTTGAACTCCTGAGCTCAAGTGACCTACCTGCCTGTGCCTTCCAAAGTGCTAGGATTACAGGCGAGAGCCACCATGCCTGGCAAGCATATGGAATTTAATGCAATGACTATATTCATGTTTCCAGAAGCTTTTTTTTTTTTTTTTTTTTGCCAGTGACTGACATCATGGATGATACCACATGTATGTGTCGGAGTCACCTCATTCTTGATAATAGGTTCAGAACCAACTTTGATTAATGTTAACTGATTAACTGTAATTTTTATGTTCAACTGAAATACATCTTAACTATAATTTTTTATTGGCCTTTCAAGAGTGTCATAAATTAAACCTAATCATTCACGTATTATTCCATCAGATGTGAAAAGCCCATTCCTGTGCTTTCTGACTCTGCCACAAAATCTTTTCTTTTCTTCTCCCTTTAATTTTCCCCCAGACCAACACAGTACAACAGAACCACCTTTGGTGATGGAAATTTCTATATCAGTAATTTTCAAACTGTAGCCCACAGACTAAATCCAGCTCATTGCTTCATTTTGTGCTGCCCATGAGTGAAGAATGGTGTTTTCGCATTTTTAAGTGATTGAAGAAAAATCAAGAGAATATTTCATGATACATGAAAATTATATGAAACTCAAATTTTATTATCCATAAGTAATTTTATTGGAACACACCCATGCTCATTTTTGTACATGTTGTCCAGCTGATTTTGCATTGTATCAGCCGAATTGAATAGTTGTGATAGAGACCTTGGGGCCCACGAAACCAATACCTGTTTTCTATACCTATGCTGTCTGTGATAGCTACTAGCCAAATGTGGCTTTTGAGCACTCGAATTGTGACTAGGGTGGATGATAAACTGATTTTTAATTTTACTTCATTTTAATTCATCTACATTTTAAGTCATGTGTGGCTAGTGGCTACCATATTGGACAGCGCAGTTGTAGACATACCACCTTTTCCCCAGTTCTTGCCTCATTGTACTTGACTTTCCTCCTTCTGATGTCTTCCTGGTTTCTATTTAATTAATGATGCAGATTCTTGTTACAGAACTCATTAGGGATACTACCATTGCTGATTATCTCATATGTGCAATGCATCAGTAGCCCATTGGTCTCACCAGCCATTTGCCATCTGAGTTCTTTCGTAGACATTTTATCTTAAGGTTGGGGCAGAGGGCATTTATCTGCTGTAGAAAAAGGAAGCCAATAAATTATTGGGAAAGTGTGAAAAATTACTTAGCCAGGAATAAAAACTAGTAAAATCATCAATGCCGAAAATGGCCATTGATGACAAGGTCCTGTAAATGTGCCTGTAGATAGTCATGTGCCTCTTGTAGCTGTTTGTCTCTTTGTATGTATATGTTTTCATGTTTTCCTGAGATGTTTTACTTAAGCATGTAAGCTATTAAGTATTTTGTGTGTGTTTGTTTTGAAATATAATCTATACTCCCAGTCCGCCCCAGGGCTGGTAATTTATACTTTGTAAATACATGGAACTTGTGGGTGGAGAAAGATTGACATGTTCTGAACTGACAGAAGGCCATGTGCCAAGCAAAGTGATGATGGAGAGCCCTGCAGGATCCAGATTCTGCTGGGCCCTGGGAGCACCCAGTGAAGGAGGTTGGATTTTATTCTGAGTGCATTGCAGAGCCATTGGTTGGTTTTAAATAGAAATGACAGATTTATGTTCATAGAATATCTCTAGCCCTGTGGGAAATGGATCGCAGGGACCAAGAGCAGAAGCAGAGTGACCAGTTGGAGACTTCTTACCTTAGTGAAGGCATGATGTGATGGACCTTGGTGACAGCAGCGGAGTTGGAGAAAAATGAAAACAATTGATGTACATTTTGGAGATTGAGCCAAAAGACTTCAGTTAGACCAGGTTTGGGGCAAATCAAGAGTTCCATTTAGGATAAGTCAGTCAGGAGATGCCTAAGCAGGTCATGGCTGCAGGGGTACATTCAGGAACCATCAACAGAGAGTGGATGCTGTCACCTAAGGAGAGCGCAGAGAAGCTCTTGCATGCTGCTTTTCTTTGTATTCAGTATCCACTTGATGAAATCTTGTAAGTTTTTAAGATGTACCTTAGATTTCATTACTTTTGACAGCTAAGATGAGTTTGGGTTTTGACACCTAGGATGAACCTCTTCCTTTGGTTTACATAACACCTTTGTATTTTGTCACTTTTTGGTGTTTTGAGTTGGAGTTTTGCTCTTGTCACCCAGGCTGGAGTGCAGTGGCGTGATCTCTGCTCACTGCAACCTCTACCTCCCAGGTTCAAGCGATTCTCCTGCCTCAGCCACCCAAATACTGGGATTACAGGTGCCTGCCACCATGCCTGGCTAATTTTTAAATATTTTTAGTAGAGATGGGGTTTCACCGTGTTGGCCAGGCTGGTCTTGAATTCCTAACCTCAGGTGATCCTCCTGCCTCAGCCTCCCAAAGTGCTGGGATTACAGCTGTGAGCCACCATGCCCAGCCTTGTATTTTGTCACTTTTCACATTGTATTTATTTGCTTTTGTGCTTGTTACTTTACTCCTCTGCTTCCCACCAAGTTCCTCAAGGCCACATACGTGGCTTTGATGCCACATCTTTGCATTTCCAGCATTTAATACCTTGCCTGCATGTAGTAGACCCCTAGTAAGTATTCTGTTGAATATTTGGTGTAATATAAGCTCCAGATACAGTTATTGTAATTAGGTTTTTTTTGTCTTGTAAATTCAAACAGTATTCTATGAAGTTTCATTTAACTTGGAGTTTTTCGGGTTATCAGTGATCTTTTAGTATTGTGATCTTTGTTATTAGTAACATCTTCATTTGGATGTTATTTTACATCTGTTTTAAGTACCTTAGTAGATATTCATTTTATCTACCTATAACCTCTTGATTTGAATTAGGCGGGAATTATTATCATCATTTTCTATAGATAGACAGCTGAGGCTCAGAGAGTAACTTATCTGTGCCCATAACTGGAACTTGAACCCTTCACTTCTTGCTGTTATCTCAAGTGATATTTCTGCCACACTGAACTGCTTTTTCTGTGTCACTAGATTTTTGAAAAATCAATTGCTGTGATGCATTATTTACTGTTTGTTCTCCAGAGCTGAATTAATCATTGTCTTCTGTTAACGTAATAGGATTTTAAAGCTGGTTAGTTGACCTCAACTGTCCAGTAGACGTGTAGTGTTATTGAGTAAGTGAAGCCTGGAAAAGTGACATAGCTTGCCCAAGACCATCCAGCTAGGTAAAGTGGGGTAGGCCCACGGTAAAACAGAATCCCAGCCTTCTCATTTCCTGCCCAGTGGAGTTCTTCCCTTCCTGTACCTCCTGCTTTCCCCCACCCCATCTTTTACAGTTGATGTTTCTTTT
Organism: Cacajao melanocephalus; assembly: GCA_963573385.1. Lineage (NCBI taxonomy): Eukaryota > Metazoa > Chordata > Mammalia > Primates > Pitheciidae > Cacajao > Cacajao melanocephalus. The sequence continues at coordinate 158,314 of CAUYLG010027714.1, read as the reverse complement.
TTCTTTTCTTTTTTTTTTTTGAGATGAAGTTTTGCAGTGGCGCAGTCCCAGCTTACTGCAGCCTCCGCCTCCTGGGTTCAATTGATTCTCTTGCCTCAGCCTCCCGAATAGCTGGGATTACAGGCATCCACCACCACACTCAGCTAATTTTTTGTATTTTTAGTAGAGATGGAGTTTCACCATGTTGGCTAGGCTGGCCTCAAACTCCCGACCTCATGATTTCGCCTGCCTCAGCCTCCCAAGGTTCTGGGATTACAGGCATGAGCCACCATACCTGGCCCTACAGTTGGTTGATGTTTCTAACAAAAATGAGATCTTTCCACTTTGTAGCAATCAGTTTACAGGTCTAACGGAAGTCTTGACATTATATTATGGAATTTATTTCTGAAAGGAGAGGGTAGGTGAGGGGGATGGGTAATAATATGTATATACACAAACTTCCAGCTCTTTTTTTTTTTTTTCTAAGTGTTTTCTCTCCTGGCCAGGTACAGTGGCTCATGCCTATAATCCCAGCACTTTGGGAGGCTGAGGCAGGTGGATCACAACAGGTCATGAGTTTGAGACCAGCCTGGCCAACATGGTGAAAACCTGTCTCTATTAACAAAATACAAAAAAAATAGCCAGGCGTGGTGACGGGTGCCTGTAATCCCAGCTACTCGGGAGGCTGAGGCAGGAGAATCATTTGAACCTGGAAGGTGGAGGTTGCAGTGAGCCAAGGTGGTGCCACTGTACTCCTCTAGCCTGGGTGACAGTGAGACTCTGTCTCAGAAAAAAAAAAGTGTTTTCTCAAAAGTGTTTTCTCTCCTGTTGTTAATATATACTCATTCGGTAGCAAATTCCTTTACTAAATATTCAGCATAAGAAAGTAAATGTTATTGGCCAGGCATGGTGGCTTATCCTTGTAATCCCAGCACTTTGGAAGACTGAGGTGGGAGGATTGCTTGAGCCCAGGAGTTCAAGACCAACCTGAGCAGCATAGGGAGACCTTGTCTCTGCAAAGAATTTAAAAATTAGTGGCGTATGGTGGCACATGCCCTTGGTCCCAGCTACTCTGGAGGCTGAGGTGGGAGGATCACTTGAGCCTGGGAGTTTGAGGCTTTGGTTAGTTGTAATCACATCCTTATACTCCAGCCTGGGCAATAGAGTGAGACCGTGTCTCAAAAAAAAAAAAAAAAAAAAAAGTGATGATTATTAAAACTGAAGACATGCAATCACCAAAACACTTTATTTAGCAGCACTTTTTCTGTTACATAAGTGTGTGCATATGTGATTTTTTTTTTTTGTCTTTTCAGTAGTTTATCTCATCAGTATGGTAAATGTAAAGTCAAGTCTGCATTACGCCTTGAACCACTTATTTAACATTTATAATGAAATACATATACACTTGTCTCTTTGGTTCTGCCCTTTCATTCCCTTGAGAATAACCCACAAAGAATGGCCTAGCTGAGTCAGAGAGAAAGAAAGTAATGATTAGAACAGTTGTTTTAGTTCTGTTCCACTTCCAGCCTGAAAGATTTAGTACGAAATATGACAGTGTCACTGCAGGCTACTAGACTCTAGTGTAAGAATATCGTTCCATTTCTGTGAGCGAACTGCTGCCCTTCTGTAACCTTCAGTTTCTGGCAGCATGGTCTGGAATCAAACCAGTGACCTTGAGGCAAAAGTCTCCAGATAACATGATTGGTCCCCATGCTCTTATGATTTCCTTACTTAAGCAATTAAAGGCCAAAGCAAGATGCTTAGTTAACTCCTTTTCTACATAGAAGCACAAATAAAGGACTTGTTAAAAAGAGCTAGTCATAAGTTTTAAACCAGAGTTAAAAGAAGAATCATAATTTGTCTGTATTTAATCATTGGAAACTCTCACAGTCTTCTCTGAAGTCTCTCCCCATTTTGTGCTTTTCTTACAAGTGATGACCATGTATTTACCTGGCAGGGGAGATACCACAATCACGAAGGTGGTTTTCCCAGGGCAAGGCTTATTCATTGCACTCTGGATGTGCTGACTCCTGTGATTTCCCCAAATGTGGGAAACTCGACTGCATAATTGTGGTAGTGGGGGAATCTGTTCATGCTTTCGCCTGGTTACATTTTTTTAAATTTTAAGTTATTTTAAAAATATAAAAAAACAAGTTTTGATTGTATTCTGCCCTGCACCACTCTTGTTTGTCTTTCACTAGTGCAGAAATTGTGATGTAGCTGTCTTCATATACCCCACGATACCTGGTGCAGTAATACTGTGTATAATAATTTATTAACAAATGACTGTTGGGTGAATTAGATTTAATTTCTAAAGAAACATGTTAACTGTAATTATTGTGATAAGAAAGCTTAGCAATTTTTTCTCCTTGAAAATTGTAATCAAACAATTAGCTTTTCAGAAATGATTTACTTACAAATTACATATTTGAATACAGGACAGAATCTAGACAGTATGCTCCATGGCACTGGGATGAAATCAGACTCCGACCAGAAGAAGTCAGAAAATGGAGTAACCTTAGCACCAGAGGATACCTTGCCTTTTTTAAAGTGCTATTGCTCAGGGCACTGCCCGGATGATGCTATTAATAACACATGCATGTAAGTATTTTATGCAGTCCTTCTTAAGAGTTAGGAGAATAGAGTTGCATTTAGTGCTATTTTAAGAATTATTAAACTTGTCTGAGGTTCTTTTTCCTTCATATATGGTATCTTTCCAGAAAGCCAAAAAGCTTTTTGTTTTGTGTATTAGAATATTACTCCATTAAGTGATTGATAGGTAAGTTACTGTATTAGAATTATGTTATACTGCAGCTTTTGAAGTAAGATCAAAGGGATCTGGTATTTGTTTACCATCTGATTTTTTTAAATGATCTTTTAAAGTTATTGATGCTTATTTTCGCAAACTTAGAGATTACCAAAAAAGAAACCAAAAAACTCACCCACAACCTGCTACTACTTTTTAATTAAAACGAATTGTTTTAAACTATAGATGGGGTCTTGCTTTGTTGCCCAGGCTGGTCCTCAAACTCCTGGGCTCAAGCATTCCTTCTACTTCAGCCTCCCAAAGTGCTGGGATTACTAGTGTGAGCTGCCACACCTGGCCTCCTACTTCTTAATTGGTTGAAATGTTTTGCAGCTATATGAGAATCATATTGTGTTAATTAATTTTACGCTTTTTTCTTGCCTATGAACTTATGAGTCCAAATCTGATTTATAAAACTATTTTAATTTTTCTACTGTATTTTATGTTAACTGTGAAACATGTTTATATATGATCATGTAATTCCAGTCCATATTTGTTGGAGACACTGACATATTGACTTAATAAGACCAAAAAAATTGCCTGAATAACTCAGCCTCATCAGTCAATTAATTGTCTCCTTGTTATAAAGGCAATAATAAATGTTGTGTTTTGTACCTTCTTAATAATTGTATGCTCCTTGAATGGACCAGATAGAAAGCATGTAAATTCTTGAACCTACGTGATGACCACTGTGTCTTAGGTTTGCTACTTGTTCCCTGATGGTGGTGGGCACTGTGTGGCTGAGGTGACTGGTTTTCCATTTACACCTTCCTGGGAGTTTGCCTGCGGGGGACTGCTCCCCACTATATCACCAAATAATCTTTTGCTAAACCTCTTGCCTGTAGTACCTGCCTGATATAATGGGTTGTCTGTTAGTACCTTAGTAACCCAGAGTAAAACTGAATCATCTATTTTAACAGAATTCCACCCCACACTTAACATTTTCTCCTAACAGAAAACAAAGAATTCTGCAAAATTCTTCTAAGTAGAAGCAGCACAATTCCTGATATTAACAATAAATAGGAGTATAGCAAAAGCTCTTAGAAATTTCTCCCATACCTGTTAAAGTCTATATGAATATATTAAGGGGAAACTCTAGGACACTAACACTAAAATGATAAGAATTTCATTAAATATAGGTATGTAAATTGATTGAAAGCTTATTCCAAAGTTCTCCCTGTTTTCCTATCATATTCAGTAAAAGATGCCTTTCAGGCTCTTGATTAATCTGTTCTTACCAACTCCCCCCCCTTTTGTTTTTGGTTGTTGAGTCTATTTGTATGTTTCAGAGAAAAGTTTGTTTTTATCTATTATTATGTACAATACAGGAATATTGAAAATATGGCTAAAAAGAGACTAAGTTATTTTAAAGTATGTTTTCCAAACATGACTTACCTTATAAAATTTTATAAATCAGCTTTCTGTGATCACATGCCTGTGATTAGCAAAGAAAAATCACATAACTCACATGTAGAGGACTTGTTTAATAGAAACCCTTTTCTACTTGACATAGGGTTGTCACTGGCCTTTTAGACTTTAGCTCAGACATAACTTTCATTTGTCTTAAAACCTATTTGACTTTGCCAGTAAATCACATGTGAATGCAATTCTGAATCACAAAACAAAATATTAAAGGCCATCCATACCTGTTCACATTCAGACTCAAATTTCATTAGTACTTTTTATGTGAATTTATGTTTTATTTTTATTTTTTCTGTTTTAGAACTAATGGACATTGCTTTGCCATCATAGAAGAAGATGACCAGGGAGAAACCACATTAGCTTCAGGGTGTATGAAATATGAAGGATCTGATTTTCAGTGCAAAGTAAGATATAATTTGGGATCCATGAGACAAAGAAGGGAGGGGCCTCATGAAAGCATGATTTCTCCCTATGAGAAACATGCCTGATGTACATTGCTGTATGTTCGCATCAGTAAATGTGTTGGAGGAATGTATATTGTCTAGATTCTGTCCTGTATTCAAATATATAATTTATAAATAAATCATTTCTGAAAAGGCAATTGTTTGATTACAATTTCCTTTTTTTCCTTTTTTTTTTTTTCTTCCATAGACTGTGTCTAGCTCTGTTGCCCAGGCTGGAGTGTAGTGCTGCGATCTCCGCTCACTGCAACCTCAAGCCAGCCTCTTACCTCAGCTTCTTGAATGGCTGAGACTACAGGTGCATGCCACTACACCTGGCTAATTTTTGTTTTTTTTTTTTGTAAAATGGGGTTTCACCGTGTTGCCCAGGCTGATCTCAAACTCCTGGGCTCAAGCGATCTGCCCGCATTGGCCTCTCAAAGTGCTAGGATTACAGGTGTGAGCCACTGTGCCCAGCCTGATTACAGTTTTCTTTTTTCTCTACTCGGGAGGCTGAGGCAGGAGAATCGCTTGACCCTGGGAGGCAGAGATTGCAGTGAGCCGAGAACTTTCCACTGCACTTCAGCCTGGGCCACAGTGAGACCCTGTCTCAAAAAAAAAAAAAAAGAAATCTTTAAGTTTCAGCCATCTTTGGCTACTGATACAATTTTCAATGAGAAAAAGTTTCTAAGATTTCTTAACACAGTAATTGCAGCTAACTTGTTTCTTTAAAAATAAAAATTTTATTTAAGTAATATGGTTATGGTAATTGAAATTCCAGATTATTTTACTATAAAAAGTTTAAAATCATCCTAGGTTGTCATGACTGCAAAAATGATATTTTCACACTTATTTGTAGATTATAACATTTACTGAAAAGACTTGTAAGATGGTGGCAATAAACTTTGTATCACTCTGAGACAACTTAGAAATGTTAAAGATATACTGCAAACTCTACTAAAATTGAAAAAAAATGTTAAGGCCTTGTAAGGTTGTGTTAGTGGAGCTACTTTAAAATCAGCAGCAAAGGAATCAGGATGGTAATAGTTTATGAGCATCCTGATGGCCCTGGGTTATAAACCTGATCTCTTCAAAATTCTGTGTAATAATTTTGTCCCAGGAGATCCTTCCAGTGTTTCTGAACACCAGCTCCAGATAGAATTGTTCGTGCATAGTTTAAGTCTCAGCTATGTTAGAAAATTGTTCCTATTATTTAGAAATTCTCAGGATGGATAGAAACCTTAGAGGTTACATGTTTCAACCTCTTGGCTAATATTTGGAATCACCGTCTTTGCAAATGACTGCAAATCTATCTTCCTGTCTGACTCTTTGGACCATAGAGAACAAACCTAATCTCTCTTTATGATGACAGCCCTTTACTAAGCAAAAAAAGTGCTTCATCCTGCTAGTCTTTGCCTAGTGAAAATAGTAGTTCACAGTGACCTCAGCTGCTCCTTATATGATCAGCTTTAGAGTTATTCACTCTCCACTTCCTCAGTGTAATAAGCAGAATTGAATGTGGTTTGACCAAGGAAAAAAATAGAGAATAAATAACCCTGTTCCCTTTTTCTAAACACAGCCAAGTCTCGTGTTAGATGTTTGGCAATCACACCATATTCTCGAACCATTGAGCTTTCTGTCAGCTGAAATCACCCTGTCACTCATGCTGCTGCTGAGCCACATCCCCTCCACTCTTCATTGGTGCTGTTGGTTTCTTCACACAAATAAGTAGATGGGAATGGAATGAGTTTTCCTATTTAGTTGTTATATACTTGCCTATGTGACTTTTATCTTATAAGTATCCTTTTTTCTAATTTGTCAGGATTTAAAGGATGCTAATTTAGTTGTTCCAGTTTTAGACTGTTTGCATATTTATCAACCACACATACTATACATTTTTTTAATCACTTAAGAAATTGAATAAAGAGCTATGGTTGGGGCACTGAGCCCAGCAGTAATAACCAGTGTCCTACAGGCCCCAAGAGTAGGCCTGTCCTAAACTGAATTCACCATTATAAGTTAGTAGTTAAACTTAACAAGCTGTTCAAATCTATATACTGCTGTGAACCTTTGGGCAAGGCACTCTGCTCTCTTGTTTTCTCATCCATGAAGGAATTACAAGGATCAAATGATATACATGTGAATAGTTCAGCACAATTGGCGCATAGTAAGAGCTTAATAGATGTTAGCTTTGACCATACTGATTCTCTAACAGCAGTCTTCACACTGTTACCCGTATCCCTGGGTACACTCAGACTGTGTTATACAAGAGTAACAAGCACACAGATAGTTTTAAGGGAATCGGTTTTTGGATCCTGAACTTCCATAGGTCCTGTTGCTGAATATTTCTCTGCCTGAGAACAGAAACTTCTCAAGCATTTTCAAGCAGTTCTCTTTCCCTTCCTCTCTTTTCATATTCACCCCCCCTAGTTTACAAATTGAAGGCCTGAGGTGTAAAACTTCAAATTTCCAAACTGTGTGGTAATTGGAAATAAAGGCATGGTGTAGGCTATGTGGGGATATCAAATAAGTGTTTACCTGACAGATGGTTTTCAGTTGTTTGCTTTCAACCAAGTTGCTAGATCATTTAAAATAATTTTTGATGATAGAATCTTTATGGCATTTTTAGCATATGCTTTGGAAAGACTTTAAGCAATTATGGGCTGGCTCACGCTTGTAATTCCAGCACTTTGGGAGGCTGAGGTGAGCAGATCACTTGAGCTCACAAGTTTGAGACCAGCCTGGGCAACATGGCGAAACCCCATATCTACAAAAACGCAAAACTTTGCTGGGTGCAGTGGCTCACACCTGTCATTCTAGCACTTTAAGAGGCTGAGGTGGGCGGATCACCTGAGGTCAAGAGTTTGAGACCAGCCTGGCCGACACGGTAAACCCCATCTCTAATAAAACTTCAAAAATTAGCTGGATGTGGTGGCACACACCTGTAATCCCAATTACTTGGAAGGCTGAGGCAGGAGAATCGTTTGAACCCAGAAGGTGGAGGCTGCAGTGAACTGAGATAGCATCACTGCACTCTAGCCTGGAGACTCTGTCTCAAAAAAAAAAAAAACAAAAAAAAAAACATGCTGAGATGAGAGGAGGGCTTGAGCCTGGGAGTAAGCTGAGAGATCATATGACTGCACTCCAGCGTGCAGAGTGATAGCCAGATCTTGTCTCAAAAAAAAAAAAAATGCCTTTTCCGGTAACATTTTCTTAAGTTTATATTTAATAAAGATTGTAACATATATATTGTTTTGATCAATTTTATGCTAATAATGATTATGGTAAATGAGAATAATTTTCTAGGACTTAAAGACCTACAGTTACAGGAAAGAAAAGAATTTATGTACTTATCTTTGATGTGGACAGTTCTATATTACTTTAGGACATAATTGTGGGAGATACTGAAAGTAAATAAGAGTTCAAGGAGAAATAAGAGTTCTAGTATAAAATATCTCACTGTTAAAAGAAGCATTTGTTCATTTTCTTTTAAATGATGATAATGGGTATCAAATTGCAATGCTATTTAGATTCTACTGAGTGCATTAAAAACTGATAGAACACTTCTATTTGAAAATGATGTCATACTTCTATTTCAAAGTGTCATTATGTGCAGTAAGCCAGCAATTATTAAATTTGTGGTGAAAATTTTTAGGTGTCACCTGAAAAATGTGTGAGGGATACATTGCTTTTAAGAATTGGGTTATGCCAGCAAAAATTTTGACCAGCACTTACCTAATTGTCTGTATTTCTTGGTAAACGTCGCCCAAGTAGAGCATCTCACCCAAGCACAGCTCTCTCGTGCTCATCCTAAACCTTTCCCCAGTGCCTTCACATACTGCCAAGTGTGGTGCAGAACAGATGTGAGTGCCTGTCCCTAGGCCTCGCGTTCTTGGTGTGGCACAGAACAGTTGTGAGTGCCTATCACCAGGCCTCACATTTCTGGCATGGTGCAGAACAGATGTGAGTGCCTATCCCCAGGCCTTGTGTTCCTTCCATTCCCCAGGCTGCACTGTTAAATTTTGCTTACTCTGTTTCCTCCTATACGACAAATTATTTTTCAGAAACCTTGCTACCAGCCAGGTGCAGTTGCTTATTATGTCTGTAATCCCAGCACTTTGGGAGGCCGAGGGGGGCGGAGCATGAGATCAGGAGATGGAGACCATCCTGGCCAACGTGGTGAAACCCCATCTCTACTAACAATACAAAAATTAGCTGGGCATGGTGGCGCACACCTGTAATCCCAGCTACTCAGGAGGCTAAGGCAAGAGAATCGCTTGAACCAGGGAGTTGGAGGTTGCAGTGAGCTGAGATTGCGCCACTACACTCCATCCAGCCTGGTAACAGAGCGAGATCCATCTCAAAAAAAAGAAACCTTGCTGCCATTCCCACAAGAATTCGTATTCCCCACATAAATCTAGAAATACAAGTTGACTTGGGCAGAGGGTAGGAGTGGAGAGTACAGGAAAAGGAAAGGCCATGTCACCCAAATTTGTAATCTAGACAAACCCGAGTTTTGCTGACCCAGATACATAGTTAACCTGAGTAAGACAGACATGAGATGAGTCAGGTGTTGCTTCTTATTAGTGAAGCCACGTTGGGTCTTTAGGGGCTCATAAGATTTTTGGCCTAGTCTAGAATCTTAGCTGGGATTCATGTCAAGCTCAGAGGAAGGGAAATTAATTTATTGAATATTTGCTATATATGTATAGTATCTTGGGGATTCAGTATATTCTACCTGTTTCCCCTAACAACTCTATAAAGCAGATTATTTTTTAAGACAGGATATTGCTCTGTCACCCAGGCTGGAGTGCAGTGGCACAGTTACAACTCACTGCAGCCTCAACCTCTTGAGCTCAAGCGATCCTCCCACCTCAGCCTCCTTAGTAACTGGGACCATGGGGGTGCTTCCATACCTGGCTAATTTTTTATTTTATTTTATTTTTATATTTTATATTTCTGTGGTATAGCTGTGATTATACCTGGCTAATTTTTAAATGTTTTTAGAGATGGGGTTTCTCTCTGTTGCTCTTCCTGGTCTGAAACTCCTCTGCTCAAGCCATTCTGCCACCTAAAGTGCTGGAGTTACAGATGTGAGCCACTGTGCCCAGCTCATATTTTTTTAACCTGAATTTTTTTTTTTTTTTTGAGACTTAATCTTGCTCTGTTGCCCAGTCTGAGCAGTGTCATGTCTAGAGTGCAGTCTGGAGTGCAGTGGCATGATCTCCGCTCACTGCAACCTACACTTCCCTGGTTCAAGCAATTATCCTGCCTCAGCCTCCCGAGTAAGTGGGATTACAGGCACCTGCCATCACGCCCAGCTAATTTTTGTATTTTTAGTAGAGTCGAAGTTTCACCATCTTGGCCAGGCTGGTCTTGAACTCCTAACCTCAGGTAATTCACCTGCCTTGGCCTCCCAAAGTGTTGGGATTACAGGCTTGAGCCACTGCTCCTGGCTAACCTGTATTTTTTTAATACACTAAAGCCCAGAGATAAATTACTTGCTCAAGGCCACAAAGTGAATAACTGGCAAAGGTAGGATTCAAATTGTTTGATTCCAAAACCCTGTATTTTCTGTAATATTGAGACCTTATCTCAATATGCTGCCTTCATTTGTTGGCAGAGTCTATTTTTGGGTTCCTTTAAAAAATATTATTACTATTTTTAGAGATAGGGTCTCACTCTGTTGCCCAGGCTGGGCTTGAACTCCTAGGTTCAACTGATCCTCATATGTCAACCTTCCAAGTACCTGGGACTGTAGGCACACACAGTCATACCCAGCTTTTACCCAGCTTCAAGTCTACTTTTTATTCCCTTTTAAATAAAAGTAATATAACATTCAGTTATCTATTATAGTTTCCAAGACTCCTCCTTTCTAAAGTCTTTAAATCACACCTGTCTTTCAGCCGTCTCTTTTACAAGTGCTGTCATCTTTCTGGGATATAATGCACCTAGGTTAGAAGATACGCACTCTTAGAATACAAAAGCATCGTAAGGTCTCTTTTGTACATTTGGGATGTCGTTTTCCACCTAGTAGTGTTTGAGCTACTTTTGTCATCGCTGTCAGCATCCTTCGTAGAGAAGAAGAAACAAGACAGGAGTTGAAGAATTGTACGTTTTTGTCCTCATTGCCTACTATCATGTCAGCAGTATATCTGTTGCTTAGTAATCCTTCTCCCCATGCTGCCAGAGAAACCCTTTCTTGGTTTTTCTTACCACTTTTCTCTTCCGCAAGGCCAAGCTCATTTTAGCCTTCCTGGAACCCGTCTTGGGTACTTGGCACTTCTTTCATTCATTGTTAGTTATGTGCTTTTCATTTCATTCGTCATGAAAATTTTCTCTGAATCTAGGATTATTTCAGACTCTCCAGTTTAACCCTGACTCTTCTTTCTCTCTCCGTACGCTCATTTAAAAGTAAAAATTGTTTAAAAGTTATTAATAAAACTTAAATGTAAACATGTATTTGGATATTTCCAAATGCTTTTGACCATCTTCCCAGCAGAATCTGAAGTCATGGGCTCATGTTTACCTTTTTAAAGTCATAGACAATTATATTGAGTCTTTTCCTTTCTGGCCATCTGATATTAAGAATAACATAGTTAATTTGTGCTTACATTCTTGCTACTTGTGTAGTGACAAACAGTTCTTTTCTGTTCACTTGTTGGTCCAGAATGGCAGTTCTCTCAGGCTGTGCTGAAATGGCAGCATTCAACTTGTCAGATACCGTATTGTTAATCAAATAAAACATCACTTGTAAGTGCTGCTGCCCTTCTGGTGACTGTGTCCTTCTCTGTGCTAGCTTTCTGCTATCGTAGGGACAGTCTCCTCTCTGGCTGGTGGTCTCTAATCAGCTTTCAGGAATGCTCTGTGTAGTTTGCCTTTGTCTCACCATGGATGCTCAACTTGTCTCCACGTCGACCTCATGACTTCTGACATGGCTAGCGTAGGCAGGGTCTGCAGCGGCCTCTGCACGTTCAGCTGCCTTGCTAACCAGCCTTTTCTTTGGACTAGGACGCCCCCTACTTTTTAGTCTGATCATAAATCTCATCCACATCTCAGTACCACAGTGAGATCATATGTACCAGATCAGTTTATGATTGTAATTACCTCAGTTCAGATTTGATGTTCTAGTCTAGTACCTAACACACCATCCACACGGAGATGTTCTTAGGAAAAGCCGTTTTCCAGTTTTCACTATTTCAGCACAAATTTTAGTGTTTCACTAATCTGTTTTTACATATAAAATTTGCAAGTCCTTTTCACTCACTGAATTAGAAATTGTATTTTGTGAATACTAAAAAGATTTATTATCGGTTTAAAATACCAAACCATTTCTAATTTTACCATTACTCTTCTTTTAGGATTCTCCGAAAGCCCAGCTACGTCGAACAATAGAATGTTGTCGGACCAATCTGTGTAACCAGTATTTGCAACCCACACTGCCCCCTGTTGTCATAGGTAGGTTAGCCAAGAAAAGTCGGAGCATGATTCTCAGTCAAATAACTTCTCTGGTTTTACAGTAACCAAGCTACCTAGAATTTAACACTACAGATTATTTCTTCATTTCATTGTTTGTTTCATTGTTTACTTTCATTGTCAGGTCCGTTTTTTGATGGCAGCATTCGATGGCTGGTTTTGCTCATTTCTATGGCTGTCTGCATAATTGCTATGATCATCTTCTCCAGCTGCTTTTGTTACAAGTAAGAACATACTTATTTTGAAGCAAAATATTTTGTCAAATATTAGATGTCAACTGCTGTTTGTAAAGCCAGTTGTAGAAACCATTAACTTGTATGTTCTGGTTCTATATCTCCTTTATGTAACTAGACTATGGTTCTCTTAAGGAAAAAGGACCTTACTACCAATTAATTAATTGGGCACAATTTCATACTTCTTGTGTGTTCATGAATACTTATAATTTTATTATTAATGGAATAGTGAGCATTCTTGTATCTGAATGTTTTCAGTCTGTCCCAAGAAGCCCGCTATGTTATATTTCTTTAGAAATTTGGAGCTTCAGAATTATATGCATGTAGCCATGATTTCAGAAGACAGTTGCCAAAAAAGAAGAGTAGTAAGAGACAGTCCCTAATGGACATAAACTTCAATAATAAAACATTATCATACTGACATAGATGGATTAATGGAACAAGTTAGTAAACCCATAAATAAACCCAAGTACCTAAAGAAACTTAGTATATGATAAAGGAAACACTTCAGATTACTGAGGAAAAGACGTTCACATACCTCAGTGTTTTTATTATAATTCTTCACCCTCAGCGATGGGGTACCACAGTTGAGAAACTCTGTTTTGGGTCTTTCCATATAATAGACTTGAAACCTTCTGTTAGGGAGGAGATGGGAAAGTCACAGGATTATTTAGACTAGGAGATGCGCTGGAGAGGAGAGCTCCACATCTGAGGTAGCCAGCATCCCAATTGGCCCTCAGTGATCCTCACTGCCTGGGGTTCCTCCCCTTGGTCAGTCCCCTCATGTAACATATCAAGGCTGATCTGTGTGACAAATAGGATATGGCAAAAGTGACTTCCAAGTCTACGTTATAACAGCATTGCAGCTCTCACCATAGTCCCTGGGATCACTCACTCTGGGGGAAGCCAGGCATCATGCTGTATGGACATTCAGTTCTGAGAAAGGCCCACACAGGGAGGCACTGAGGCCTTCTGCCAGTACCCAGCCTGCAGCCTGTCGGCCTTGGAAGTGAGCCGCCTTGGAATTGACCGCAAGCTCCTGTCACGCTTTCAGATGAGTGTAGTCTCAACTGCCGTCTGACACTGAGCTACCCAATCAAGTCACTTCTGAATTCATGATCCACAGAAACAGGGAGATAACAATTGCTGTTTGAAGTCACTCAGTTTGGGAGTGATTTGTTAACACAGTCATGAATAATTCAGTGTCTGACTTTCTGAAAATTGACTTTCAAGCAGTCTTCTTAGTGTAATTGTCACCCTCAACTTTATTTCCAGAGATACCCACAAAGGCCAGTTCCTAAGTTCTTGGGGAACTCCATAGTGTAAGCTGGTTACTTCTTGGTTTTCTCAATTTCTAGCCTAAGAATCCGACTTTTTGGGTCTGCAAAGTCAGTACTCATTCATCTGCTTCATGAATTCCAAAAAATGTTTACTGTTATTTTATCTCCTTTTCTCCTTGCTTGTTAGACAAAGAAGTTAAAAATTCTTTATTGCTGTTTTAGTGGGCCAGTAAAAGCAAGCATGTATGTTCAATCTGCTATTTTAAGCTAAAAGTCCCTTTGTCAAATAGCAGAATCTTTGCCAGTAAGACAGGTGATAATATTTCAAGGTGATTTTAATTTATACTTTTCATATTAAAATACTTTTTTCTTTTTTTACACATTTTTTCCTTTATTACACAAGGGCACTGTAATATATATATTATTTTGTTATATTATTTATTTATTTAGAGACAGAGTCTCACTCTGTCTCCCAGGCTGGAGTGCAGTGGCACGATCTTGGCTCACTGCAATCTCCGCCTCCCAGGTTCAAGCGATTCTCATGCCTCAGCCTCGCAAGTAGCTAGGATTACAGGTATGCACTGCCACGCCCAGCTAATTTTTGTATTTTCAGTAAAGATGGGGGTTTCACCATGTTGACCAGGCTAGTCTCAAACTCCTGACCTCAAGTGATCCACCCGCCTTGGCCTCCCAAATTGCTGGGATTACAGATGTGAACCTCTGCACCTGGCCTGTAATGTGTATAGTAAAATATTGCTAAATATCCTTTTATTTTTCTTTTAAGAGAAAAGCCATCTATATTTTTATTTAAAACATGTTCATTTTGGGAGACCTGTTTTTCCATTGAATTGCTTAGATTTTTTTCTCTGATTTATAGAAGCTCTTTATATTTCAGAAATCAACTCTTTGTAATATGAGCTACCTGTACTTTCCTTTTTTTGTTTTTTTCATGCTGCGTTACCGCAGAGCATCCTATATTTTTCATTGTGGTGTGTCTTCACACCGCTTGCAGTGCCTTCAGCCACATCGTATAGAACCCTGTCAGCCAGGTGTGTGCCCTCTAAGCAGTAGATGAGATGTTTCTTCTTAGGGAAATCTGTTCAGCCCAAGAGATAAAACCTAAAAATATTGCTGTTAACGCCCAGTGAAATGGTCCAGGCAGATTATCTTATAGTGAAGCTTGTAATCGGTAAACCCTACCCATATACTAGCAGCTGCCAATCAGGGTATCAGGCTGTGAAGGATACTGATCTCTTAGTGAGGTGAGCCTCGTGATTGCCCACCGTCTCCCTGAACAGAGTTTCCGGTTGGGCAACACAGGGGGAACCCAGGTGTAGCCGCCAGGCTGTCTCAGTCGAGGAGTTGTGGCCAGAGTCTAGGGAGTCAGCAGCCATCGTAGTTCCTAGGACAGAGTGCTGCAGAGGAGCGGGCCTCACAGAGGGCTCCAGACCTGCAGAGGATAACATCAAACACTCAGCTGGGTACTGAGCAGCACTGGCATGTGAGGAAGCCACCAAGCCTTGGGAAAGAACACCTGAAGTGATTGAGGAAACAGTGTTTGGTGCTCACACAAGGCTGGGAGTAAGGTCTGTTCCCACCAGTTGTGAGAGTTGAAAACCTCATAATTCATAGGCTTTGATCGAAAGACTCAGGAGGATTTTGCCTCATTGGTGGGGAATAATTAGCCCTAAACTAAACATGGCTCTGGTCTTACCTTAAAAGCAAGCCCCAAAGGGATCATGTCATTTCCAAGTCACCGTATCCTAGAGCAAAATTCAGCAGTATTTATAGGGATATAAAAATATCTGGCACCTAGCAAGGTATAGAATTCACAATATCTGCCATCCAAAAAAATGAATACTAGGTATGGTATGCAAAGAAGTAGGAAAGTATGGCCCATAAGGAGGAAAGAAATGAAACAATCAAAACCACTGACCCAGAACTGATAGAAACTTTAGAATTAGCAGACAATGACATTAAAATAATTTTTATAACTGTACTTACAAAAGTTAAATCAAGACATGGAAGATTTTGTAAAAGACCAAAATGAAACTTTAGGAAATGAAATCTATAATATCTGAGATGAAAAATATACTAGGTGAAATTAGTGATAGACACTGTAGAAGAAAAGATGAGTGAACATGAAGATACAGCAATGAATAGAGAATCAGTGAGTTGTGGGACAACTTCAGATGGCCTAATAGAGATATAATTGGAGTTCCCAGAAGAGGGATGAAAAACGTACAAAATAATAATCAAATTTTTCAAATTTATTATTATTTTGAGACAGAGTCTTGTTCTGTCACCCAGGCTGGAGTGCAGTGGCACAATCTCAGCTCACTGCATTTTCCACCTCCCAGGTTCAAGCGATTCTCATGCCTCAGCCTCCCGAGTAGCTGGGATTACAGGTGTGTACCACCAAGCCTGGCTGATTTTTGTCTTTTTAATAGAAATGGCGTTTCACCGTCTTGGCCAGGCTGGTCTCAGACTCCTTGCCTCAAGTGATTCACCTGCCTCAGCTTCCCAAAGGACTAGGATTACAGGCATGAGCCACCATACCCACCTTCTTCAAATTTAATGAAAACCATAAACCCATATATCTGAAAGCTCAGTAAACCCTGAGTACAAAAAACATGAAGAAAACTACATTTTAAAAGCACATGATAATTGTATTGCTCAAAACCAGTAATAAGAAGAAAAATGCAGCAAGAAGGAAAAAAGGAAGATTATCTACTACAGAGGCACAAAGTTAAGGATGACAGCAGACCTTTTGTTGGAAACAGTGCAGTCAAGAAGATAGTGAATCAGCATCTTTAAAGTGCCCAAAGAGGCAGGGGGTGGTGGCTCATGCCTGTAATCCCAGTACTTTGGGAGGCCAAGGCAGGTGGCATATGAGATCAGGAGTTTGAGACCAGCCTGGCCAACATGGTGAAACCCCGTCTCTACTAAATACACAAAAAATTGGCTGGGCGTGCTGGCACATGCCACATGCCTGTAATTCCAGCTACTCAGAAGGCTGAGGCAGGAGAATTGCTTGAACCTGGGAAGCAGAGGTTGCAGTGAGCTGAGATTGTACCATTGCGCTCCGGCCTTGGGTGAGAGGGTGAGACTCTGTCTCCAAAAAATAAAGTACCCGAAGAAAAATGTCACAGACCTTAAATTATATACTCAGAGAAAATATCCTTTAAAAATGAAGGTAATGTGAAGACTTCCAGTCATATAGAAAGCTTGAAAGAACTCCACACCCTCAGACCTACACAACAAGAAATGTGAAGGGAAGTTCTTTGGGTGGAAAGACAGGCCAAATGGAGATAAGAATCCACATAAAAAAATGAAGAACTGGAAATGGAGATCCAAGTGACTGTGACACAGACTAACAGTATCTTTTAAGATGAACAGAAAAGACCACTCATCTGTGACTCAGGCCATGGACACTCAAGTGAGTGACCTATAACACTTCACAGAACACTCAATCAGATGTCAGGAACTGATCATTTAGGCTTTTTTATACACATTATGTAGAACTTTGTGACTGCCCTGTTCATTTAGCTTTTGAACTTCATGTGCTAGTTTACGTGAAGATTCATTATTGATCAGATATACAAAATCTGTAATTTGGGATATTCACTCGTATTTAGCTGAACTTTAACAAGTCACAAGTTGTTCTCCACAGCAAACCGTAAAAGGATAAGATTAAAGTTAAAGAGAGGTCCGTCCATCAACACACTATGGTTTGTCTGTTTTGTGTGCCTCGTTAATATTTTATTTTCCTTTTTCCTGATGTGGTCGTTTTCCTCCAGATTAGATACATCTGCAGTTCTTCAGTCTCATTTACATTCATCACAACATGACCCATGACCCTCAAAACCGATACTTTCTCTAAAACCTTCTCTGTAACCATGGCCTCCCTCCACTGTGGATGAAGCATCATTTCTGCACCAGTTCCTGGTTGTTTCCTCTGGCATCCTCTTTTGGAGCTCCTTTAATCCTTAAAACTGCTTAGATCCTATGATCCACCCCCATAATACTTACTAATTTTATCTTGCATTTTTTTCCTTTGGCAAGTATTCATTTACTTATTTGTGTGTATTTGCCAAAAGTCTGCTTTCCCATTCAACAGGAATCTCAATGGTGGCAGAGATTACTTAACCATTAATATTGATAATCAACTGGCTGGCTGTTTACATTGCTACTTTCCTATTGAATTATGAAGAGTGCCCATGGTGAATCTTGTGTGTCCCTTATGCTTGGCACACAGTGGATACTTAGTCTTAATGTTTGCCAGCCACCCTTGACCCAGAATTTCTGCTTGGGAAATAGTTTCACAGATGGATTTGTCAGATAAAAAGCCTGCTTCTGGCTTTATAATGGGCCCTTTACCCTCATTGTCCTTAGGGGACTCATGGTCCTACAGTAGTTAAATATTAAAAATTGAATGATTTTTTAAAAAGGAGCTACCAAGTAGTTTTTAAAGTGATTAAAAATAAGAAAAAATGCCCTATATATACATGTATTTTTATCACTTTCAGCACTCTCCATGTATTCTAAGTTTTAGATCCAAATTTCCATTTGATACTATATTCCTTCTGCCTGAAGAATTTCTTTAATTTAACCTCTTGGAGTGCAGGTCTGCTGGCCATAATTCCTCCCAGCTTTTGTCTGCAGTCTTTTGCCTTCATTTTCCAAAGGTATTTTCACTGGCTATAGAATTCTGGGTGGGCTTGAGTTTGTTTCCCTTAAAACTGTCACTTATTATCTTCCACTTGTATACCTTCTGACATAAATTTTATCTTTGATGCACTGTATGTAATATTTTTCATGGCATCCTTTAATGTTTTCTTCATTGTCTTTTTTTATCTTTGATTTTAAGCAACTCGACTATAATACGTTTAGAAGTGTGTGTGTGTTTCTTTTTTGGTATTTACTGTGCTTCAGATTTCACTGATCTTAATGAATCTATGGTTTGATATCTTTCATTATTATTGCAAAATTATCTACTCTCTTTTTAAACATTTTATCTGTCCTTTTATCTGTCTCTTCTGTTTTTGAGACTCCAATTATACATATTTTAGATTGTTTGGTGTTGTGCCATAGCTGTTTAATTCTTCTGTTTTTCTCTCTCTTTCTCTTTGTATTTTACTTCAGGTAACGTCTATTTACCTATTTTCAAATGCACAGATTTTTTTTCTTCACCTTTGTCCATCTAAGCTGTGTACTGTGGAGCCCATCAAAATAATTCTTCATCTTTGATAACTTGTTTTACCTTTCTCACGTTCCTGTCTGATTTCATTTCTCTGCTGAGACTCTCCATCTGTGTATTCCTGTTACCGCCTTCACCAGATGCCTTTCCCTTTTAATCACAGTTCTGTGACAGGCCCTCCTGGTGGCAACAGCACAAGTGCTGTCTGAGACTAGTCCACTTGATTGCCTGCCCTCTTGGCAGTGAATAATTTTTCCTTGCTTTTTAGTGGGTCTCATAACTTTATTTGGATGTTGTACATCATGTTAAGAATAGCAGAGATTGTCACAGTGAGATATCAGCCTCACCTCATTTAATATGGCTCTTATCAAAAAGAAATGCTGGGGAGAGTATGGACAAAGGGGAACCTTAGCACATTGCTGGTGGAAATGTAAATTGACACAGCTGCTATGGAGAATAGTGTAGAGGTCCCTCAAAAAACTAAAATTAGAACTACCATATGATTTGCAATCCTACTATTTGGCATATATGCAAAAGGAAATCAGTATATTGAAGGCCTGTCTACACCCCTGTGTTTAAGCACTATTCACAATGGCCAAGATGTGGAATCAATGTCCATTAGCAGGTGAATGAATAAAGAAGATGTGGTCCATACAGTGGAATATTAGCCAGAAAAAGAATGAAATCCTGTTATTTTCAGCAACATGAATGGAACTGGAGTTCATTATGTTAAGTGAAATAAACCAGTCATAGAAAGACAAATATTACATTTTCTCAATCATAGGTGGGAGCTAAAAAGGTTGATCTCATAGAGGTAGTAAGTACAATAACAGATAACAGAGGCTAGAAGGGATGGAGGGAGAGGAGATGAAGAGAGGTTGATTAAGGGGCACAAAAATACAATTACTAATAGAAGGAATACTAGTATTTGGTAGTACAGTAGGGAAATAATAGTAATTTATTATATATTTCAAAGTAGCTAGTCTTTAAGAAAAGAATTGTAATATTCCCAACACAAAGATACTGCCATGGTGAAACCCCATCTCTACAAAAAATAAAAAATCAGCCGGGCATGGTGGTGCACATCTGTGGTCCCAGCTGCTGGGGAGTCTGAGGTGGGAGGATTGAGCCCAGGCAGCAGAGGTTGCAGTGAGCCAAGATCACGCCACTGAACTCCAGCCTGAGTGACAGAGCAAGGCCCTGTCTCCTCCGCCCCACCAAAAGATAAATATTTGAGGTGATGGCTATCCCAGTTACTGTGGTTTGTGCATTTTACATTGTATACATGCATCAAGATATCACATGTACCCCCAAAATATGTACAACTATTATACATCAGTTTTAAAAAGAACAACAGACATTGAGATAAATGCGTACTCCTGAAGTGGGCACACCGGCTCTTAGGCTGTTGATAGGCAGAAGGTGTTCAATCTAGTCAGGAGTCAGTTTGGGTTAGGGCTTTGTTCAGTGTTCGGGCCTGGGCCTTCAATGCCTCACAAGTTTCAAATTCCTTCAGTGATGGGTTGCTGTTCATTTGCTTGGAGTGGGGGTTTGAGTGCAGAAGGGTTTTTCTCTGAATTCCTGCTTCCCCCACTAGCTTTCAGGTCTTGCATGGTTGCACCTCTGTGGGAGTCACTGTTAATGTTCTTGCTCCTCCCACAGAGGTCATCTGCTGTTGCGTGTTATTCACATTAGAGGACAGGTGAAAAGTGAGGGGGTGTGCCTGTTGTCCTTAGGTAGGTTCTGTGTTGCTAGAACTTAAGGGTGCAGATTCCTCAGGGCTCTTGCACTTCCTGCAGAGGTAGCTGACCTCCATGTGGTCCTGCTGTAGGATCCTATGCCCACAAGGAGAGAGAAAGGTGTCATCTTCTCTTTCTCAGCATCAGCGGATCTTAACCTGGACAGGGCACAGGGATTATTTCCTCCACATTCCCAAGAGGCAGAGGGACTTTGCTGCTGCTTCTCTCTCCAAAGTAATGGATCTTTGCCTGTGCTCTAGGGAGCAGGGAAGAGGGTGTGCAGGAAAGAAAACAATAGTCATGTTATACAGCGAGGGCCACATGTGGATAGAGTTTATGTAGTCATAACAATGCAAGCACTGAATGTTGAGCTAAACAAGTAATGTAACTATGTCAGGAGGATGTGAGGATGGAAGTATTTCTGTTTGGGAAGCCTCAGGGTGTTAAATGAACACTTAAATTGTCGTATTCATTTAATTTAAGGTCAGTAGTTAAAGTGTATAAATATTCAGTGTAAGGTCAGTAGTTAAAGCCTAAGACTGAAAAACTTAAAATGTCAAATGTAAAGATGCTATTTAGAAATAAAGAGGGCCAGGTGTGCTGGCTCACTCCTGTAATCCCAGCAATTTGGGAGGCTGAGGTGAGTGGATCACTTGAGACCAGGCGGTCGAAACCAGCATGGCCAACTAGCGGAACCCCAACTCTACTAAAAATACAAAAATTAGCCTGGTATGGTGGCATGTGCCTGTAGTCCCAGCTACTTGGGGTTCCCAAGAATTGCTCAAACCCGAGAGGCGGAGGTTGCAGTGAGCTGAGATCACACCACTGCACTCCAGCCTAGATGGCAGAGTGAGACTCCATCTCAGGGGAAAAAAAAAAAAGAATGAGGCAAATATTAAATAAGCTTCAAAAAGTCATAGTTTTTTATTCTAAGAAGTGGAAAATGGATGGGAGGAGGAGACAAAGGGACTGCTTTTTTGTTGCCAAGCCGTGGAGAACTGTATGACATTCAAGGGTAGGTGAGTAAAGATGTTGATAAAATTAAATGTTCAGTTCTATAAATATAAAATTTGATAAAGTTTAAAACTGAGTTCTAAAAGTTTATAACACAAGCATAGGGATAAAGGTGTAGGGAAAGTAGGCATTCTTATAAGTTGGTGGAGGGATTCCAACTGGTGCAGCCTTTAAGGAGGTCAGCAGGGCACTCCATCAAAGTTCCAAATTCAGTAATTCCTACTGCAGATGTGGTAGAAAATTGTATTTCACACTTGCATGCAATAAGACTAGAAACAGTCTAAATATTACCAGTAGGTGGCTGGGTGCAGTGGCTCACACCTATAATCCCAGCACTTTGGGAGGCCAAAATGGGTGGGTCACCTGAGGTCAGGAGTTCAAAACCAGCCTGGCCAACATGGTGAACCCTCATCTCTACTAAAAAAAAAAATACAAAAATTAGCAGGGCGTGGTGACAGGCACCTGTAATCCCAGCTACTCAAGTGGCTGAGGTGGGGAGAATTGCTTGAACCCGGGAGGCAGAGGTTGCAGTGAGCCATGATTGTGCCATTGCACTGCAGCCTGGGCGACAGAGTGAGACTCCTCTAAGTAAGTAAGTAAATAAATAAATAACCAGTAGGTGAATGCTTAGCAGCCATACAGTAGAATACTATCTAGCCATTCAAGAAAAGGGTGATATTTCCATGTACTTCTGTGGAAAGATGTCCCAGTTAAGAAGCAAGGTGCAGAATGGCATCGGTGGTCTCCAGAAAATTACCAGAGAAACTAGAAGTACTTCTGTTTCTAAGGAAATAGGGAACTAATTCACTTCTAAGGAAGTGAACTTGATAGTTTAGGGATTAGAGCTGGGAGGAAGATTTTTTTTGCCATGTACTCTTTTGTGCCTTTTGAATTTTAAACCATTTGAGTCAGTTACCCATATAAAGTTTTAAAATAAAATTATAAAAATGGTGGTTCAGCACATTGGGCTATTTACATGAAAAATACTTTGTTTCTTAATTTCCATTATATATTATAAATTCTGAATGAATCATATGACTAAATGAGAGAATCAATATGTTAAAACCAGGCCAGGCATGGCGGGTCACACCTGTAATCTTATAATCTCAGCACTTTGGGAGGCTGAGGCAGGAGGATTGCTTTGAGTCCAGGCTGGTCTCATCTTGAACTCTTGTGCTAGAATCAACTCCTGATCCCAGGAGAAAAGAGAAAAGATTAATTTGTCCACACTGAAATTTAAAAACTGACATAAAAATGCCATAAAGAGAATGCTGTGACAATCACAGACTGAGAAGATTGTTGAAACACATTGTCAAGATTTGTTGTACAGATTAACTTCTACAAATCAGTGAGAAGAAGAGTTCAGGGGACACTTCAGTTGAATAATGTGCAATAAACACGAATAGGTTGGTCAGTCACAGTGTCTCATGGCTAAAAATCTCAGCACTTTGGGAGGCCAACACGGCAGATCGCTTGAGCTTAATAATTTGAGACCGTCCTGGGCAACATAGCGAAATCCCATCTTTATTAAAAATACAAAGAAAAAAAATTAGCTGGGCATGGTGGTACACAATTGTAGTCCTAGTTACTCAGGAGGCTGAGGTGGGAGGATCGCTTGAGTCTGGGAGGCAGAGGTTGCAGTGAGCTGAGATCATACCACTGCACTCCAGCCTGGGCAATACAGCTAGATTCTGTCTGAAAAAACGTGTGTTCGTTAAAAATATTAACAGGCAGTTCACAGAAAAAAAAAACTGAACTGTGGAAAAAAAGCTCAATTTCCCTAGTAATCAGAGGAAAGCAAATTAAAAGAAGGCATTGTTTCATATCTGTCAAGTTGGCAAAAGTGTGAAAATAGGACTTCAAGGTTTGGGTTGGAATGTAGAGAAATTTATATTGTGATTTTTTTTTTTGAAGTTGTATTTTTTTTATAGCTAGGATGACACTTCCTATCTGATTTTGATAGTTTCTTTTTATGTACCAATACAACTTAGACATCTTTCCATTTTAACATGATACATAGAACTCTAAACTCCATTTCTAGATGTATTTAACAGGCTATATTATCCACTGATAAGGCTAATTTGGGTAGGATTCTGTCTGAAGGAAGGGTAACAGTGTAGAGAACCTCAAGGTTTTTCTTACCTTAGGGTTTTATAGTTTTTGATTTTTAATATAGATTTTTTTCTGCTTTTTTAAAAGACATTATTGCAAGAGCATCTCAAGCAGACGTCGTTACAATCGTGATTTGGAACAGGATGAAGCATTTATTCCAGTTGGAGAATCACTAAAAGACCTTATTGATCAGTCACAAAGTTCTGGTAGTGGGTCTGGACTACCTTTATTGGTAAGTTGAAAGTTCATGTAAATATGAATGGTGTGTTGATTTAAAATGTGTCCTCATGATGGCGGACAGCATAATTATTGCAGATCAGGGAACAATACGGGACACATTTTTTTCTCCTTATTTAGAAAGAGGCGTGCAGTATTGCAAAGTGAAATTAGTTAAAAATAAATACATAAGCCAAGCACTTTGGAGGCCAAGGTGGGTGGATCACCTGAGGTCGGGAGTTCAAGACCAGCCTAACCAACATGGTGAAATCCCATCTTTATATTTAAAAAAATAATAAAAACAAAAAATAAAAATAAGAAATACAAACGAAGAAAAATAGAATAGGGAAGTAAGATAGAGCTATAAACAAGGTTAGGAACCAAGTCCTATAGAGAGGGCAGGGAAAGTTAGATCATGAAGTTCTGTATGAAGAGCAAGAGTTGAAGAGCAAGAGTTAGCTCACAAGATTTGCTCTAAGCATTTTACCAGCCAACTTAAAGAAGAATCAGGTATAAGATTCCTTGCATCTATAAGGTTAAACTGATTGATTGAGGGAACTGTAACTATTTCAGATTCTGAAATCAAAAAGAAGCTTCTTCAACAGATATTCTTAGAGAGGATACTTCTCTCAATATAATACTACCAAAACATATTCAATGTGTTTTACCAAGATACAGTTCAGTTAAAAATAAAAAAACTATTACCAAAAAATAGTTCAATAAAAATAATTTTAAAGGGATTGCAAATAAATTCCAACAGAGTTAGACTGATTTCTTGGTGTCGGGAGAAAAATAATCCCAGCAGGTTCATTTATATATGAAAATACTCAGATTTATAGGTTGAGGGTACTCTTGTTTTAGAGGACCTGTATTATGAACACTAGATATCCAGATAGGTTTTAGTTTTTAATGATATTAGTTGAAAGAAACTAATCTCTTACTATTTCATTTTATTTTGTTTTTATTTTATTGAGACAGTCTTGCTCTGTCGCCCAGGCTGGAGTGTGGTGGCTCAGTCTTGGCTCACTGCAACCACTGCTTCCCAGGTTCAAGCGATTCTCATCTCAGCCTCCAAGGTAGCTGGAATTACTGGTTGTACCACCACACCTGGCTAATTTTTGTGGGTTTTTAAAATTTTTTTATTTTTTATTTTTTTGGCACAGATGGGGTTTCTCCATGTTGGCCTGGCTGGTCTCAAACTCGTGGCCTGAAGCGATCCTCCCACCTTGGCTCCTAAAGTGCTAGGATTAGACATGTGAGCCACCACACCCAACCTGATCCTAATTTTATAATTTATCTTATTAAATAACTGAAATTGAATTGGAAAGGTGAAGGTAAAACATATGCAGACATGATTGTTTATATAGAAAATCCCAAGAATGATACAATAAAACTACTACAGCCAGTAAATGAGTTTATCAGGTTTCAGAATACAGAGTCATTATATAAATGTGAATGAATTTATATGCACTAGCAACAATTAGGAAATTTAAAATACAGTATCATTTAAAATAGCATCAAAAACCATGAGGTATTTAGAATAAGCCTAACAAAATTTATGCAAGACCTGCACACTGAAAATTATAAAACATTGCTAGAAGATATTAATAAAGCCCTAAATAAATGGAGATGTGTTTATAAATCTGAGGACTTAGTATTAAGATTTCAATTTTTCTCAAATTGGTTGTAATTTCATTTGAATCCAAATTAAAATC
Source organism: Cacajao melanocephalus (assembly GCA_963573385.1). Classification (NCBI taxonomy): domain Eukaryota; kingdom Metazoa; phylum Chordata; class Mammalia; order Primates; family Pitheciidae; genus Cacajao; species Cacajao melanocephalus. The sequence continues at coordinate 132,682 of CAUYLG010027714.1, read as the reverse complement.
AGAGCCAACTTTTATATAAATTAATGTTTATTCTAACACTTACATGGAAATGCAAAGGAGCCAAAACAATTTTTAAGAAGAACAACAAAAGAATCACTACCTGATTTCTGAACTTACTGTAAAGCTCAATAATGATCACAGTTTGGTACTAACTTAAGGATAGATCAATGGAACAGATTATAGAGTTTAGAAAGGAACATGCACTTAAATGGTTAATTGATTTTTTTTCTTTTTAAACAAAGATACCTAACTAATTCAACTGGAAAAAGGCAGTCCATTTAACAGATGGTGCAGGAAAAATCAGGAATCCATTTATCAAAAAGTTAATCTCAGCCCTTACCTCCTCACTCTGTATGCAAAATTAACTTGAAATGCAGCATTTCAAGGAAGTGTAAAACCTCTAAAAGAAAAGGTCTGAAAAAAATTATTGTGACCTTGGTTTGGGCAGACTTCTCAGTACATAGAAAGCATGAATCATTTTTTTTAAATGATAAATCAGGCTTTATCAAAATTTAAAACTGCTATTTAGAAGACAAATCAGATTGGCAAAACAGTTCTGATACAGGGTTTTTGTGCAAAATATATAAAGATCTTTTACAACTCCAATAAGACACTCCCAATTAAAAAAAAAATGGACAAAATATTTGAGCAGACACTTCCCCAAAGAAGTTATAAGAATGGCAAACAAGCACATGAAAAGACGCTCAGCATCAACAGATATGCAAATTAAGCATAGTGAGATGCTACTACACATCTAGTATGGCTAAGACTGATGATTTTAAGTGCTGACAGAAGTGTAGATCAACTAGAAATCTCATACATTGCCGATTGGAATGCAAAATGGTATGGCCATTTTGAAAAACAGTTTGACAGTTGTCTGGAAAGTTAAGGGCATACTCTATTTACAATGAAGCAATCCTCTGCTAATTATTTACCCAAGAGATATGAAAACTTATCCCACCAGAGGCCTGAATGTGAATGTTCTTAGCAGTTTTATATATAATAGACATAAACTGGAAACAGCCCCAAAGCTCATGAATTGGTAAATGAATAAACAAATACTGGTACAATCATACAGTGAAATACATTCATCAGTAAAAAGGAACAACTCCTAACACATGTAGCAGCAGGAGTGAGTATATTTCAGAAGTATTTTATGCTACATGAAAGAAGCCAAACACAAAAGCCTACACAAAAGTGATTCTCCTGCCTTAGCCTCACGAGTGGCTGGGATTACAGGCATGTGCCACCATGCCTGGCTAATTTTTGTAATTTTTTAGTAGAGATGGGGTTTTGCCATGTTGGCCAGGCTGGTCTCAAACTCCTGACCTGAGATGATCCACCCACCTTGGCCTCTCAAAGTGCTGGGATTACAGGCGTGAGCTACTGCACCTGGCCAAAAAGTGAGAATTTTTTTACGTGATTAAAATGTTTATTTGTGGTACTGGTGATTACATGATATAGATTTGTTGCACTAAGGCTTGTACTTTTTTCAAAAAGGGTACATTTTATATAAATTACACCTAATAATCTTGACTTTAAAAAAAACTTAGAGGCCGAGGCAGGTGGATCACTTGAGGTCAGGAGTTCGAGACCAGCCTGGTCAACATGGTGAAACCCCATCTCTGCTAAAAATACAGAAATTAGGCGTGGTGGCACATGCTTGTAATCCCAGCTGCTCGGGAGGCTGAGGCAGGAAATCACTTGAACCTGGAAGGCAGAGGTTACAGTGAGCTGAGATTTTGCTTGTGCACTTCAGCCTGGGCAACAGAGTGAGACTCTTTCTCTAAAAAAACAAAACAAAACTTAAAAAAGGATTCTATAATAAATGATACATAAAGTCAGTTTACGTTTGCACAAAATCTAGTCCATTTTAGAAGCATTTCCAACTTGGAATATAGTGTTCTTTTTAATTTAGAATAATCACTAATGCTTCTGAAAATGAAAGATAACAGTCCATGTACATCTTCTAGTTGACAAATATTAAAGTACTTCTGATATTGTCCCAAATAAATACCTATATTCTGTGAGCAGGGGATGGAATTCAAGCAAATACATATGTAAATAAGAATAAAGTTAGGATCGTGTTAAGTGCAGCAACTGAGAGGTTATGTGTGCTTTGGAGGTGTTTAAGTGAGAAAATAGCACTCTAAGTAGGAACTGGACATTCAAAAAGACATAGAGACAGGAATAAGCTTGAGTGAATTCTGAAAGTTGAGATAAGTCAAATAAGAAGTTTGCGGGTAGGTGGTCACAGGGAATAATGGGGCCAGGCCAGATCATGTGGGGTCTTATAGATGGAATTTTTAAGATCTTTAACTGTCATTTGGACTTTGCTGCATAACGAACTATCCCAAAACCTAGTGCCTTGAAGCTACAAACATTATTTCTCACGAGTCTGTGAGTCTGCAGGGCACCTCATTTGTTGGACTTGCTCCACTAGAGCTAGGTGGTACAGTTTACATGCATGGCTGGCAGTTCACGCTGCCATTATTCGTTGGTCACAGGGTTCCCAAAGCAGCAAGAAAGGGCAAGCCCCAGTGCACAAACATTTGTCAGGTCTTTTCTTGCATCACGTTTGCTATTATGTTATCCAAAGCAAGTCATGTGGCCTAAGCCCTGAGTCTGTGGGCCAAGATTACCCATGGCAGTGGGAGGGCAATTATTATCACCATTTTTGCAAACAGCCACATTGAATAACCTGTTTATAATTTCACAGTACATTGTTTCATGCTTTAAAGTACATTATGGCCAGGCGCAGTGGCTCATGCCTGTAATCCCAGCACTTTAGGAGGCCGAGGCAGGCAGATCACCTGAGGTCAGGAGTTCAAGACCAGCCTGGCCAAATGGCGAAACCCCATCTCTACTAAAAATACAAAAAAAATTAGCCAGGCATGGTGGTGGGTACCTGTAATCCCAGCTACTTGGGAGTCTGAGGCAGAAAAATCACTTAAACCCGGAGGGCGGAGGTTGCAGTGAGCCAAGATTGCACCACTACACTCTAGCCTGGGCGATAGAGTGAGACTCTGTCTCAAAAAAAAAAAAAAAAGTACCTTGTAAGTTTTTAATTGGAGTTGGTTGGGTACACCATGCTTCTTGATGAGATGAACTACCCCTTTGCCAGTCTTAATGGGTTTCGTTCATCAAGAGCTCAGACATTTTACTTTTTTCTATAAAGGTTCAGCGAACTATTGCCAAACAGATTCAGATGGTCCGGCAAGTTGGTAAAGGCCGATATGGAGAAGTATGGATGGGTAAATGGCGTGGTGAAAAAGTGGCTGTCAAAGTATTTTTTACCACTGAAGAAGCCAGCTGGTTTCGAGAAACAGAAATCTACCAAACTGTGCTAATGCGCCATGAAAACATACTTGGTAGGTACACACTGATTCAGTCAATTTCATGTTTGACAAGGCTAGTGGGATGCAGGTGGAAGCCTCCATATGTGCTTTGAAAACATGTGTGAGCTCAACTATATGCATTTGGCTAAAGGAAGCCCAGTAGAATACATGGTTTAAATGTAACACAGTCCGGAATGCCAACCAAGTGCTTTTTTTACTAACCAGCTGAAGAAACAGTGAGTTTCAAATGGAAAATAATACTAGTTTATTGGACTTACTCCCATAGTAAGGAAAACCCAGTCTTTTATAGATAATTTAAGCAGTGATCTAGGGTAACCTTAACATATATGCCTTTTGCCTTTCATAAGCTCAACAGCCCAACATGCAGCTTCATTGTATGTTCTGTGTTTAATGTGTGTTCTCCCCCACCAATCTCCATATTTACACAATAGCAAAGTAATGCAGGTATGAGCTGATCAGTCAGATGCATAAACCGATCTGGCTATCCTGAGTTTTCTTTTCCCTTCATCTCCTGTTTTCCTTCCTTTAATTTGGGGTGCATAGCTCATTGCCAAGCAGGCAATTATATTAGTTTCCTAGAGCTGCTGTATCAATTAACCACAAACTGGGTGGTTTCAACAACCAAAACTCACAGTTTTTGAGGCTAGAAGTTTAAAACCAAGGTGCTGGCAGAGCCATTCTGTCTCTGAAGACTCTAGGGGTGGAACCTTCCTTGCCTCTTCTGGCTACCAGTGGTTGCCAGGAATTTTTGGTGTTCCTTGGCTGATTATAGATAATACTCTAGTCTCCATTTCTGTCATCAGGTCGCCTCCCCTGGGTACCTGGGTCCATATTTCCACCTTATAACATCACCAGCCACTGAATTCAGGCTCACCCTAATTCTATATGGGTCATCTTGATTACATCTGCAAAGACCCTCTTTCCAAATAAGGTCACATTTATAGGTAACGTGGATTTTTGACATGAATTTTGTGGGCAAGGATTATGCAGCTCAGCTCAGGGCATAGCACTAAGTGACCTTTTTCTGGAGGAAAGAGGGTAGGAGAGAAAGGAAAAGAGAGCAGGACCGTGGACCTGGCAGTCAATGAGCCAGACAGAAAAGGCGGCTGTGATGAGTCACTGATGGACAAATGGGAGTTGGCTTAATTAGGAGCTAACTCTTGGTTGAACATTCTTAACTTTATTAAAGTGTCCACTTTTTGCTTTGAAATTGAGAGCCTTTTCCACTAGAGAATCGTAGATTGATGATATTCTCCAGGTTATTTGTATATGTGATTTTTTTTTTTTTTTTTTTTTTTGAGATAGAGTCTTGCTCTGTTGCCCAGGCTGGAGTGCAATGTCTCTATCTCAGCTCACTGTAAACTTCACCTCCTGGGTTCAAGTGATTCTCCTGCCTCAGCCTCCTGAGTAGCTGGGACTTCAGGCACATGCCATCAGACCCAGCTAATTTTTGTATTTTTAGTAGAGACGGGGTTTCACCATGTTGGCCAGGCTGGTCTTGAACTCCTGACCTCAAGTGATCCGCCTGCCTCAGTCTCTCAAAGTGCTGCGATTACAGGCATGAGCCACCGTGCCCAGGATATGTGATCTTTTTCTTAGTCATATTATCACTTTCATGATTATTAAGATTTATGAATTTATTATAGAAGTACAATTATATGTGTAAATGGTAGAAATAAAATGTTTAGTGACATTCATGACTTGATGTCAGACAAATTAAAGTTTCATTATCTGCACATGATACGTAAGTTGTTCTCAGTATCCAGAATGAGCATTACTTTTCCTTAGCCATCTCTGATGTTAACTAACCTTTTAAACTCATCAACTGGACAGGTTTCATAGCGGCAGACATTAAAGGTACAGGTTCCTGGACTCAGCTCTATTTGATTACTGATTACCATGAAAATGGCTCTCTCTATGACTTCCTGAAATGTGCTACACTGGACACCAGAGCCCTGCTCAAATTGGCTTATTCAGCTGCTTGTGGTCTGTGCCACCTGCACACAGAAATTTATGGCACCCAAGGAAAGCCTGCAATTGCTCATCGAGACCTAAAGAGCAAAAACATCCTCATCAAGAAAAATGGGAGTTGCTGTATTGCTGACCTGGGCCTTGCTGTTAAATTCAACAGGTGAGTGGTTCTTTGCCCTACTGTTTTGAAGTTATTTTGATGTCCAAAAGATATTTCCCTATTTGTATTCAAGATAATGGAATTCTAAAAATGTACACATGCTCATTTTTAGTTACATAAATACATAGTTGAGGGGTTTGTTCTTTCTACAAAAAATGACATCCTTCTACTCCTATACGTAATTCTTGATATCTTTTTGTTTGTTTGTTTTTTGAGACAGTGTCTCACGCAGTTGCCCAGGCTGGAATGCGGTATTGTGATCATAGCTCATTGCAACCTCAACCTCATGGGTTTACGGAATCCTCCCACCTTAGCCTCCCGAGTAGCTAGGACTACAAGGCATGCACTGTCACACCCGTCTAATGTTTTAATTTTTTGCAGAAATGGGGTCTTACTGTGTTGCCTAGGTTGGTCTCAAACTCCTAGGCTCAAGCAATCCTCCCAGAGGGCTGGGATGACAGGTGTGAGCCACCACACCCATCCAGATTTCCTGTTTTATAGTCTTAGCTATCCTTCTATTTCAGCTGATGTAAATCTACCTCATTCTTTTGAACAGATGCAGAATTTTCCATATATGAAGATACTGTAGTTTATTCTTAAGACCCAACTGATGAACATTAAAGGTGCCTTCCATTGATTATTAGAAAGTTTAATGAACATTATTGTATTTAATCCATATATTATATATTCGATCCTTGTGCACTTGTACAAGTATTTATTCATGATGGATTCCTAGAGAAGGGCCTGCTGAGGCAGCGAGTTTGTGCATATTAGACAATGGTATGTTGCATATTTCTTTCAAGAGTGTGCCTCAGTTTACACGCCCATAAGCAGTGGAGATAAGGATGTTATTTTTCTATCACCACTTGATAATGTCAATATTTTTAAACAAATACAAGTGTTAGAATTAGAAATTAAACATTTTTAGGAAACCACTGAAACTATTTTAATCTTGTAATTCTAGAATGGAGTGGCTGCTTTACATTTCAGAATTCATTTTAGGCCATAACATAAAAGAGCCCATCTTTAAAACAACTATAAGAGACATTTAAATCTGTTACAGTCTTCTGAGTCAGTGTAGTATTTATTGGCCCAGATATTTGTCAGATGCTATAAGAAAACACAACACATTATATTGATCAGTGCTTTAGAGTAATTATTACTGATTGTCAATATGATCATGTGAGCATTGCTAACAGCAGAACTAAGTTGACTGGACCCATAAACAAGAAAATGTAATCCTGTGTCACAAAGCCTGAGTGTATCATATGAGAGTGGGGAAAGCAAACAATTCCTCTTCTATTTCCATATTCACTACTTCTCAGACATAATTATCTAACACATTATCTTCCCCCACCCCCGAGACAGAGTCTTAGTCTGTTCTCCAGGCTGGAGTACAGTGGTACAGTCTTGGCTCACTGCAGTCTCTGCCTCCCAGGTTCAAGTAATTTTTGTGCTTCAGTCTCCTAAGTAGCTAGAATTACAGTTATGTGCCACCACTCCCGGCTAACTTTTGTATTTTTAGTAGAGACGGGATCTCACCATGTTGGCCAGGCTGATCTTTAACTCCTGACCTCAGGTGATCGCTCACCTTGGCCTCCTATAGTGCTGAGATTACAGGCATGAGCCACCACTCCTGGCCTTACTTTATCTTATATTCAGTGTTGTCCTCTTTCCTAGAGAGGCATCAAACTTACTTGGTGACAAAACCTCACCTCAGTGGATATGAGGTGTGTATTGTCTTTATCCAGTTGAGTAGGACTATCAGAGTTAGTGTTTTGCTGCAGACACAGTACTGAGTACTGAGTTTGATTTAAGAGTACTGCTCCAGCCCTGCTGAGGATCGTGTAGTATGTAGCATGTATTCAAAGAAAATCTGAAAAATGCTATATTCCGCAATACATCTGGCCCCAAGGAGAAAGAAAAACTTTTATAAAATGGGACAAAAATACAAGATCAACTATTTTATTCTTGGCCCTCAACTTGGACATTGGCTTTCTTTTGTTTCAGTGACACAAATGAAGTTGATGTGCCTTTGAATACCAGGGTGGGCACCAAACGCTACATGGCTCCAGAAGTACTGGATGAAAGCCTGAACAAAAACCACTTCCAGCCGTACATCATGGCTGACATCTACAGCTTTGGCCTGATCATTTGGGAGATGGCTCGTCGTTGTATCACAGGAGGTAGGAGTTTGAGTAGTTTCTCATTATATTTATTTACCCATCATTTAAAAAATAACAGCTCCAGTTATATAACTTTTTAATTTTTTGTGGGCACATAGTAGGTGTATATATTTATGGGGTAAGGAGATATTTTGGTACAGGCATGCCACGTATAATAATCATGTCATGGAGAATTGGATAACTATCCCATCAAACATTTATCCTTAGTTTCACCAACCAGTTATACTCCTTGAGTTATTTTTAAGTGTGCAATTAAGTTATTACTAACGGTAGTCCCCACTGTTATGCTATCAAGTACCGGGTCTCATTCATTCTTCTATTTTGTTTGTACTCATTTAACATACCCCTGCCCCCGCTACCCTTCCTAGCCTCTGGTAACCATCCTTCTATTCTCTGTCTCCATGAATTCAGTTGTTTTGAATTTTAGGTCTCACAAATAAGTGAGAACATGTGAAGTTTGTCTTTCTGTCCCTGGCTTAGTTTACTTCAAATAATGACCTCCAGTTCCATCCATGTTATTGCGGAAGACAGAATCTCATTCTTTTTTATGGCTGAATACTCCGTTGTGTATAGGTGCCACATTTTCTTGATCTGTTCATCTGTTGATGGTCACTTAGGTTGCTTCCAAATCTTGTGGACGGTGCTGCCGCAAACACGAGGGTGCAGATATCTCTTCGGTTTGCTGATTTCTTTTATTTGCGTATATACCTAGGGGTGCAATTGCTGGCAGTTACGTAATTTAGATGTCACATATGTCAGAGTCTCCAAAACTGCCCTCAAGTTGTGCAATTTCACTTGAAAGAGCTCAGGACTCGGCATGTGGTTGTCCCCATGGCTAATATTTATCCCAGTGAAAGGATACAAATCAAAATCAGCCAAGGTCAGAAAACCAGGCGAGGCTTCCCACAGTCTTGCCTCGTCGAGTCAGGGCATGCTTTATTCCTCCCACAAGTTGTGACAACACATACAAAGTGTTCCCTCATCTGGGGAAGCTTCTTAGAGACTTGGCACCCAGAGACTTTACCGGAGGCTGGTCACATAGGTGTCCTCTGCCTGACATGTACCAGAATTCCAGAAGGAAACCAGACGTGCAGTACACACCACATTGTTTGCACAAGCAGCCCAGGAGTGGTGAGGCACCCTCATCGTTTTGGGGAAGTTTTACATCCATGTAGGGAACTGTTTACCATTCGTGTACCCAGGCACTGGCCAAGGCCACATCTTGCAAGCTGGCCTTTCCTAAGGGAAGGTTTCACACTTGCTGTGTGAACCCTTATCTGCACCTCATACGTCTTTCTACTGCAGAGCAAAATGAAACAAAATAATAGAAACTATTCATTAGTAGGAACAACCATGTAAGTAAATAATTAGATTATTCTTTAGGGTAAATGGCTGATTTCACCTTGCATATTTTTTTTAAGTAAGATTGGAATGCCCTTTGTTGACGGTCTCTATCACAGATGTGATGACATTCTTGGTAGAGGTAGGAAATAGTTGGACATAAATAAGAGAAAAACATACATCTATTAAGAGTGAATCATCGTGTCTGTATTTTTTTTGTCTAAGAATCTGTTTTAGTTCTATAGTTTAGCAAGAGATGCTTAATAGATTGGTGTATTTTTTCTAGCAATCATTTTTGTGCCCATGTTTTCTCCCTGACAGGGATTGTGGAAGAGTACCAATTGCCATATTACAACATGGTACCGAGTGATCCGTCATATGAAGATATGCGTGAGGTTGTGTGTGTCAAACGTTTGCGGCCAATTGTGTCTAATCGGTGGAACAGTGATGAAGTGAGTGGAACTCAGTCCCCTGAAGAAGTGATTGGGATATGCCACCAAAGATATTCTCTGCTCACTACATTCTCTTTACTTTTCAGTGTCTACGAGCGGTTTTGAAGCTAATGTCAGAATGCTGGGCCCACAATCCAGCCTCCAGACTCACAGCATTGAGAATCAAGAAGACACTTGCCAAGATGGTTGAATCCCAAGATGTAAAAATCTGACGGTTAAACCATCGGAGGAGAAACTCTAGACTGCAAGAACTGTTTTTACCCATGGAATGGATGGAATTAGAGTGGAATAAGGATGTTAAGTTGGTTCTCTGACTCTTCACTATGTGTTCACAGGCTGCTAATATTAAACCTTTCAGTACTCTTATTAGAATACAAGCTGGGAACTTCTAAATACTTCCTTCTTTGTATATGGACAGCTTTTAAATGTGGTTTTTGATGCCTTTTTAAAAATGGGTTTTTATGAACTGCATCAAGACTTCAATCCTGATTAATGTCTCCAGTCAATCTCTGGGTACTGAATTGCCTGTTCATAAAACGGTGCTTTCTGTGAAAGCCTTAAGAAGATAAATGAGTGCAGCAGAGATGGAGAAATAGACTTTGTCTTCTACCTGAGACATTCAGCACGTTTGTATTCTACCTTTGTAAAACAGCCTATAGATGATGATGTGTTTGGGATACTACTCAGTTTATGATAGTTTGTCCTGCCTTCCTTAATGATGTGTGTGTGCATGCAGATGCACACCAGGATTCCTCTGCTGCCATCTGAATTAGAAGAAAATAATTTATATGCATGCACAGGAAGATATTGGTGGCCGGTGGTTTTGTGCTTTAAAAATGCAATATCTGACCAAGATTCGCCAATCGCATACAAGCCATTTACCTTACAAGTGATAGCTTCCCCACTAGCTTTATTTTTTAACATGAAAGCTGATACAAAGGCCAAAAGAAGTTTAGAGCATCTATAAATTTGGACTGTTTTCCCTCTTCCACCATTTTTTTATAGTTATTATTTTTGTCATGGAAAGCATCCTCTCCAAAGTTGGAGCTTCCAATGCCATGAACCATGCTTACAAAGAAAGCACTTCTTATTGAAGTGAATTCCTGCATTTGATAGCAATGTAAGTGCCTATAACCGTGTTCTGTATTCTTTATTCTCAGTAACTTTTAAAAGGGAAGTTATTTATATTTTGTGTATAATGTGCTTTATTTGCAAATTACCCACTCCTTTATAACCATACTTTATATATGTACATACATTCATACTGTAGAAACCAGCTCATGTGTACCTCACATCCCATCCTTAAGGGAAGGAATGTTATAAAATAGAACTAAATATGAATTTTGAGAATTAATGCATTCAAAGTAATATATCAAATCCAAGACTTTGTTAACTTCAGGCAAAAACTTCATTAGGGTAATATCATCTCAATTTTTCTAAATGAAAAGATTCTTTAATTAGAAATTCATATGTCAGAGCTGTTATAAATTTATCAACTGTTAAATATGTCTTGAGATTTTTTGTTTTTTGATTTCTGTTTCCTAACTTGTGAAGACAATGAAAAATCAGGCAGAAATATTTAGTTATCTAGTCAGTATCTGTAGTTACACTGTATAACTGTTCTTCAATAAAATGGTACATATTTTATAGATGCCTTGTTATCTCAAGAAATAATTCTGGTTTACATGAACTTATTACACTTCCGTAATGCCTTTTAAATATTAGTCTCCTATTCTGAGCAAACAACTCATGGGTTCATCAAGTGAGATCATTTTCTTTGATTATAACTTAAATGTGATTATATCACAACATAGTTAAAAAGGTTTAGACGGGAGGAAATTAGCATGTGTCCACCCATTACCAAAATTTGGCATTCATTTAAGGCTAAAACTTACAAGTTTGTATGTGCATCAGATTTCACAAATTTGAGACTTGCCTTAACCATTTTGATAAATTTAATAAGTTTCATTACCATAGTTAATGTCTGAAGTGTTCATCAAGATAAGTAAATTGACATATGGCTAATACCCAATAACAATTTTTCGGAGTTTTTCCCCATATGTATACTGAGAAATACAAATATTTTAATCTAAGTTGCTATGTGATTTGATCGCACTTAGAACACCCAATTTACTAAAAACTAACTTTGGTTTACTTGTGACTTGATACCATAAATCTTTAAAATCATTTATCTTAATAAAATATATAATGACAGGCAAAGTTTATTCTTGGAAATGTTCAAATGGTACGTAGAAGCAAAAAATTACACCAGTATATGAGCCCACTATAACGGTTTTTAAAAATTAACTTGGTCTAGTAAAAGTGATATGAAGAGTTAACCTTAGAAACTTGTTCAGTAACTACATTTTCTGGTATAACATGTTCTTTAAAAAGCAAATCTGCCATCTTTGGAATCTTAAAAATCTAAAAATGTTGCATTAAACTTAGTTTTTGTCTCTCCACTCTTATTCTTAAATCTGAAGCTCATCGAGTAAGTGAAATATTTAAAGAATATGATAGACCAGCAGGAAGTATTATGTAGTACCATAGTTAGTAAATTTGTAAAACCCTGGAAGCCATTATTTGGTCCCATTTGCAATTTAGTGTTTTTAAAATGTGTAGCTTCATTCAGATATCTCTTTAAATCATTAAAATATAAAAGCAAACAAAAACCCCAAACTACCTGACCATAAACAGCAAAAGTTAACCCTCAAAGAGAGTTCTTGTGAATTCTCTTTATGCTGGCAAAGAGCTGTAGGATTAAAGGCACATTAGGGTTTGCTCCAGTTTGTTCATTCTAAGCTTTTACTGTGCTTTCTTATCGAACAAGTTTCTGATGTATAAACTTGAATCCGATTTCTTGGGTAATATTTTCATAAAAGTTATTTTACTGTTTTACATTTCCTTTCCAGTGTCTAGAAGTGTTTCTAAACTTAGAAAGTGACCTGTAGTTTTTGGTTTTCCTAGAACATGCGAGATTTTGATTTATCAATCAGTACTTTTTTTCAGATGCTTTGTTCTGCTTAGAACAAAAATGCACTATAGTTTTTATTTTTTTTAAAGATGGGGTTTCACCATGATGGCCAGGCTGGTCTTGAACTCCTGACCTCAGGTGATCCACCCACGTTGGCCTCCCAAAGTGCTAGGATTACAGGCGTGAGCCACCGCGCCCAGCCTGCCCTATAGTTTTTAAAGATTCATGCATCTTTGAGTTGGCCCAAGATCCAAGTTGAAATTGAATGATTTATTCCAGGGCATCTTTTTTAAACTCACACACACTTCTATAGTTGTTGTTTTGAAATGTTTCTAAATATCTAAAATTATTTCAACAGCAGAAATACTGATTTTTATTTTAACGATTATGATAGCCCTCGTAATGTTTAAAGTAGTCATATTTATTACTGACTTGAGTCAGGCATTAAAATAGCAGTGCCACAGTTCATCTCTTGCCTCAGTGCTGCTGTGAGAGTCACAGTGGAAACTGCAGGGAGGAGGCGCATTCATAAGAACCAAAATCCAGGGCAGCGTCCTATGAAGCCACGTGTAATGGTCCCGTAAGGGAAGTAGGTGAATATGGCTCTTGCAAAGGATTAAATCTCGTAATTTTAGCTTATGCTCTGTATTCTGCTTTCTAGGGAATTATTTAAGCCCTTTTAGTGACCTTTGTCCTGACCCATTTAAAAACTAAAATGTAGTGTGTATTGTATATTATAGCTTCGTTAGGGAAAACTGTACATAGGCATTGAAAGAAGGATAAAAGCAAGCAGTTTTATCATGCAATTGTAAAACACCAGAAATACAGATTTGTCTTTGATGTGTAACACACTAAATGTATTTTGTACAGCATCTGGTTTAGAAGGTGCCTTACTAAGTTTACCATTACTTGCTTTGTTCTATATACAGATTATGTCCAATGTATCATTTTTGAGTAAATAACCTTATTTTAGTACACTTTAGTGATGTGTTTTGTGATGCTACACTCAGATGGTATTGTGCATCAGAAGTCGTCTGTTAAGATTTTTATCACAAGTAAGTTAGTGTATGTACATATGTTCCTAAGATGTGCACTTCAGCTACCAGAAACCCAGTATGGAGCACAGGTGGGTACACACTTGCCTTTGTGTAGATAGATAACTTTTAAACCTATATTGTACTGCAGGATTTTTTCCTTTGAAAAACAAGACAAGGCCAGGTGCTGCGGCTCATGTCTGTAATCCCAACATTTTGGGAGGCCGAGGCCGGTGGATCATGAGGTCAGGAGATTGAGACCATCCTGGCTAAAGCAGTGAAAACCCATCTCTTTAAAAAAAAAAATGAATAAAAATAAAGAAGACAAAACATTTCTTTTTCTTTTCTTTTTTAAGACAGAGTTTTGCCCTTGTTGTTCGCAGCTGGAGCGCAATGGCACAATCTCAGCTCACTGCAACCTTTACCTCCCGGGTTCAAGTGATTCTCCTGCCTCAGCCTCCTGAGCAGCTGGAACTGTAGGTGTCTGCCACCACGCCTGGCTAATTTTTTGTATTTTTAGTAGAGACAGGGTTTCACCATGTTGGCCAGGCTGGTCTTAAACTCCTGACCTCAGGTGACCCACCTGCCTCGGCCTCCCAAAGTGCTGAGGTTACAGGCATGAGCCACTGCCCGACCAAAATGTTTTCTGATTATGAAAACGTGTACTCATGGCAGAAAATTTGGGAAACAGGAAAGAATAAAGCAAATAAAAATCACTCAAAATCCTATTGCCAGGCATTACTACTATGTACGTTTGAGTGTTTCTTTTCATTCTTTTTTTTGAGACAGAGTCCTGCTCTGGCGCCCAGGCTGGTCTTGCCTCAGTGCAACCTCTGCCTCCCAGGTTCAAGCGATTCTCCTGCCTCAGCCTCCCATGTAGCTGGGATTACAGGCGTGCCTCACCACGCCCGGCTAATTTTTGTATTTTAGTAGAGATGGGGTTTCATCATGTTGGCGAGGCTGGTCTCGAACTCCTGACCTCAAGTGATCCACCTGCCTTGGCCTCCCAAAGTGCTGAGATTACAGGAGTGAGCCACTTCACCTGGCCTCATTCTTTCTTACGTTGCATTTTTTGTGATATTAAGATCCTAGTATACCATTAAATAGCCATTAAGAACATTTTTTTAATGACTGCACAAAATTCAACCAAGTACGTGGAGTCATTTCTGTGTTTGATCCCCTATTGAATGTTTGGATTATTCTCATTGTTTTTGAAAAATAGATATTGACCATCCCTATACATAAATCTTTATTTTCTTATATTACATTTCTGAAAATGGGACTAGTCGATATGAACTTTTAATAGATCCTTTGTTAAAGATGGGAAAATTCTAAAGTTCTTGGAAAACATTGCCATATTGCTGCCCACAAACTTTTCATTTTCATTCCTGCTGGCAGTTCATGAGCCTAGAGTAATGGGATGCATTTACCTGGCTTTCGGGTGCTCCTGCTGCATTGGGAAGTGGAGCCTTGGAGAACTTTCCTCCTGCTGTGCAATACTGTCTGGTCATTTCCCCACCTGCACTGAGTCCCACCGCTGGTCTGTTTTCAAGTGTATGTGAATTCATCCCAGCAGAGTGCCTTCTGCTGCCTTTTCCTAGGGAACTGAACATGTTAAATCCCAGACAAGATGTGGCACAGGTTAATGTTCCTCAAATGCATGTTTGGAGGTAGCCTGTTAGAGATGCCTCACAGGAGTCTGTTCAGTGTCATTTTAAGAGTTTCTCAGAATAACCGCAGGTCCTGTGATGCAGCCTGATAAAAAAGACTCGGTGATTTCTGGGGCCTGCAGATGCTTGCTAGCTTGCTTTGTCTATGGAAACACTGAATAAATGTATTCATTTCTTCTTTCCAGCAATCTATTAGTCTCATTGCTCCATTCCAAGGTTTCTTTAATATTATTAATAGAGCAGACATTAAGAAACAGAATTGTCTAGTCCTTGTTCTTCCAGAATAGGTTTAATCTTTGTGTTTCAAGCAGACACTAATATCAGTTATTAAGTCTTCATTCACTTGGAGAAACATTTGTCTGCTGATTCTAGTGTATTGACCGTTTCTGACGTGTCATCCTTATATTAAGTTAGGTGCATGCTCCTACACAGCCTTGGCTCAACCCTTGGAGCATACAGTCTTGACTGGGTGGACATGATCCACTGATAGTGGCCAGCCAGCAGTGAGCAGAGGCCACCTACTGTCAGTGGCCCTGTTGCAGGCATGGAGACTTCAATCTGTGAGTGCCGGTACGAGCAGAAGTGGGAAAGTCACCTCAACGCTGTGATCCAGATGGCAGCTTAGTTCAAGTGCAGTGGCACATACAAAAAATATTTTTGGATGGAAACAAGGACTAGGGCTGAAAGGTTCATCCATAATCACTTTTTTTTTTTTCTTTTTTGAGATGGAGTCTCACTCTGTCACCCAGGCTAGAGTGCAAGGGTGCAATCCCAGCTCACTGCAACCTTCAACTCCCAGGTTCAAGCAGTTCTCCTGCCTCACCCACCCAAGTAGCTGGGATTACAGGCGTGCACCACCATGCCCAGCGAATTTTGTATTTTTAAGAGAGACAGGGTTTCACCATGTTGGCCAGGATGGTCTCAAACTCTCGACCTCAGGTGATCCGCCCACCTCAGCGTCCCAAAGTGCTGGGATTACAGGCATGAACCACCGCACTCGGCCCATAATCTCCTTTTGACATAGGAATTGTTAATTCACATTTTTTGATGGAATATGTGTGGCCTACCTATTGCTCCTCTGAATCTTAGAAGCTTCTTGGTCTTTGTTCAAATGAAATCTAAGTCAATTCCAGATCTCTCAATCTCCCTACATCCACCTCAGTGCTCATATCCTAATTTTTTTCTTTGTTAGAGACGGTCTCACACTGTCACCCAGACTAATGTGAAGCGGCTGTTCACAGGCGCGATCACAGTACACTGTAGCCTCGAACTGATCTCAAGCCATCCTCCCCCCTCAGCCTCCTGAGTAGCTGGGACCACAGGTGCATGCCACCATGCCTGGCTCATATTCTAAACATTATGCAGGAAGCTTGAAGTGTTACCATCATCTAAAAATCAGTATGGAATGTTTATATTGAAAAAATTTTCGGCCAGGCACAGTGGCTCACACTTGTAATCCCAACACTTTGGGAGGCCGAGGTGGGCAGATCACCCGAGGTCAGAAGTTTAAGTGCAGCCTGGCCAGCATATAATGAAACCCCATCTCTACTAAAAGGCACCACACCACAGACGTGGTGTTGCACCTGTAGTCCCAGCTACTTGGGAAGCTGAGGCAGAAGAATAGCTTAAACCCTGGAGGCAGAGACTGCAGCGAACTGAGATCGTGCCACTGCACTCCAGCCTGGGCAACAGGACAAGACTTCGTCTCTCAAAATACATATTTTTTTCAAGTGAGGTGAAGAAAAAAATGGGCCCCCATTGTTTTTCTTAAAGGGAGGAGCCATTTGTAGAAGCCCATTTAGAATCCGGATGATGATATCTGTTGCTCTACTGTGTGAGTGAAATGCAGGTAAGTGTTGAAAAACAAAAAATTGGAAGTCTCCACCAAAAGACCTACACTGCTGTGGGAGGGATTTTAATCAGACATTTTAAAAGCAATTTTTATGACTTGATCCTGTCCTCACACTTGACTAAGAGTTTGGCTGGAGACAGAATCTAACCCTAAGATGATATTCCATGATCTTCTAGCATCCCTTGTCACCAGCGAGAAGTCTGATGTGGATGTAATAAGTGACATGTTATGCAGGTTAACTTATTTTCAAGAAATAGAATTTTCTTTTTATTCTTGATGTTGGAAGTTGAAACTGGCCATATCTAAATATATTCATTCTGTTACTTAATACTAATTGGGTCTTTTATTTAGACCTGGGAAATTTTCTACCATTATTACTTTGTTTCTTCCCTTTTTTTTTCCTCTTTCTGGAACTTTCTAGAACAAATCTCAGATTCCCTGGATGTTTCTTCCATAGTTGTTACCATGCTTCTCATATGTTTCATCTTACCCTCTACTTTTGTCAGCCCATCCGAGTTTATTTCAACAGCCAACTGTTTTAACTTTATTTTGAAATGATTCCAGGCTTCCAAAAAAGTTTCAGGAATAGTATAAAAACTGCCATTTACTCTTCACCCAGATTCATAAACTGCTAACATTTTGCACCATTGCTTTGTCATTCTCTGTGTGTGTGCAAGAATCACAGAGGCTACCTTGTGTTGTTCGTGTATCGTGTATGCACAGAGTTTTTTCTGACCTATTTGAAGTAAGTTACAGAGCTAATGCCCCTTTATCCTTAAATACTTCAGGGATGTTCTATTAGCCAATTATGTACAATTATCAGAACCAGGAAAGTTCACACTGATACCATAGCAATGACCAACAATACCATAATCTACAGACCTTACTGAAATTTTGTTAATTGTTATTTTGGTGTGGTTGGGCTTTTTGTTTGTTTGTATGTGATAGGGTCTCACTCTGTCACCCAGGCTGGGGTACAGTGGTACACTCACAGCTTACTACAACCTCAAACTTTGGGCCTCAATGATCCTTCTGCCTCAGCTTCCCAAAGGGCTGTGATTACAGGCATGAGCCACCACGCTGGCCTCATTTCCCCTTTCCTTCTCCAGGATTCTGGCTTTCCTTGCCCCATTCATCCATCTCCATCACGCCGTAAGAGAGCTGAGTCGTTGTTAAGCCAGGTTTGGGGAGGTTTCTTGATGAAGGCAGTGGACGGAGGGTGCTCGTGCAAGTTGGGAGAGCTTTTCTGTTTTTGAACTAAAGAGATAACCGGGTGCAGAGGCTGAGAAAAGGAGTTGTAAGAAGCTTGTCATGAGCTGTGTAGCCTCTTCACACTGCTTCTGAGCAAAACCTCACAGTAGGAGTCACTTAGACATTATGTTGTGGTTTCTGCAGAGGTCTCAGGACTGGCCCCTGTGGGTTGGTAAGGGCATGCTTGTCAGGTTATGTGGGCTCCCTACTTCCAGAGGCCCAGCAGCTGCCAGGTACCTGGAGCTCAGGCTGATGACAGGGCTGGAGTTCTGGCACACAGTGACCCCAAGTGTGTGGTTTTTTTTTTTTTCTTGTGATGGTAGAACTGTTTTAGGGGTTTTTTTTTCCCCCAACTTTTATTTTAGACACAGGGGCTACATGTGCCGGCCTGTTACTTGGGTGTGCTGTGTGGTGCTAAGGTTTGCGGTATGAATGCTGTCACCCAGATACTGAACATAGTACCCAAGTTAGTTTTTCAACCCTTGGTTCCCCCAAATGTTTCAAGGGCTGGGTTTGAGTTTGGGGCTCCCCGCAAAGCACTCCCATCTCCCCAGCAGTCTCACACGTTTGGGGTCATGATTTCCTGTTGCTGTTTCGTTTCACACCGGATCCCTTGTTTCTGTTTTTCAGGAATTATCCAAATTTTCTGACGTACTTACAGTATCCTCTCTTGTTTTCCAGTATTTTGGGATTTAAAAATATTTTTCCATATCAGGTTTAGGGTACCACCGTGTCCTCCATCCATTGTGTCATTCCAGGTGCTGCAGTGAGGGTTCTGACCACTGGTCTGGGTAACGGGGGTCTGCTTGGAGGACAGTCAGGAAAAGCCTCCACCCAGGCAGAGACAAGAAAAGTCTATCAGATGAACTTCAGAATTCTTGCTAATCTGGGGTCCTAATTATAGGACTGTTTAAACAGAAATTTTGTGCTTAAACTTGATGTTAAGTTTTCTGAAATGTAGTCATATATGTTTTGCTGCATGTAAAACACGCTGTCTAGAAGAACCATTATTTCTCTAGTTCTCATCCCAGAAACTTCTGGAGTGACGCATCCATGCTGCTGGCAGAGCTTACCCATTAGCACTTTCATTAGACAAGTACCCCTTATGGAGAGGATCAATTCACTTCACTTACTATGCACAGTAAGTTCCAAAGGATAAGACTGCATTACCTAATGTTTCAACTGTTATCAGCAGAGCCTGACCAGTAACTGCACAATTGAGCAGAAAGAAGACACAGCACAGTCTGCAGCAGCAAGCGTCACCTGCTGCTGGGCTTCTTCTAATCTTTGTTCTGGTGTGACCAGCTGCTTCATGCCTTGGGGCAGTATTGGTCTTGGGAATTGAGAGCTTTACTAGGGGTGGGTGATATTGAAACCTGTGGTTAAGATAATAAAATGCCAGAGGCCGGGAGCAGTGGCTCACGCCTATAATCCCAGCAATTTGGGAGGCTGAGGCAGGCAGATAACTTGAGGTCAGGAGTTTGAGACCAGCCTGGCCAACATGGCGAAAACCTGTCTCTACTAAAAATACAAAAATTAGCTGGATATAGTGGTGGGTGTCTGTAATCCCAGTTACTCAAAAGGCTGAGACAGAAGAATTGCTTGAGCCCAGGAGGTGGAGGTTGCAGTGAGCCAAGATCACATCACTGCACTCCAGCCTGGATGACAGAGCAAGACTCTATCTCAAAAAAAAAAAAAAAAAAAAAAGCCAGAATACCAAATGAGAGCTGTAAGATCAACCACCTCACACTACAGATGAATAAAGTTCAAGAGAGGTTGTGACTTACCCCAGGTCAAACATCAGTCAGCAGCGTGGCCTGGCATACTGTTCCTTTTAACACTGATGTTTTAACACATTGAGTGCACAAAACTTAGTACTAAATAAATTCTGAGGAACAAGTGAACTAATGATTCCTAGCAAACAATGAGAAGTGCTAGTAACCTTGTTAGTGCCAACAAGCAACTCACTACCAAGTTCAATCTGATTTTCTTTTTTCTGAGATAGTCTCTCTTTGTCTGTAGTGTGCAGTGGTGTGATCTCGGCTCACTGCAACCTCTGCCTCCCAGGTTCAAGCGATTATCTTGCCTCAGCAATCTGATTTTCTCATAGAGAAGACTATATTCAACTCGTTTTGAGTACCTAATACCAAAACAGCGCTTGATTTTCTGATAGCTGGATGACTTTCTTAGGCCACTTTGCTCTGGGATCTGAAATTTTTTGAAAACCATATGCTGGTATATTATAGGAATAATTGCAATTATGAGCTGTAGTGTCTAGTCCAGTGTTAGTGTCTTTGCCTAGTGTGGAAGCCTCTGAGTGTTTTATGTAGAATGAACTGAAATCATTCTATGTAACAGGGCCTCGAATAATCAAAGTCGCATTTACCCACATAGTTTCACGTTGTTCCATATTTCTACCTACTCTATCAATTATTTTTGCTCTCCAGAAGTGAAGCAGAGATTTGAAGGGCAATGCTTTATTCCAAAGTTGATCATTATTGAGGGGGATTTTTACAGTCTGCCTTCCCTCCTGCCTCAGCTCCCTCCTTGTTAGAGATGCTAACAAGAATTATCATGGTCCTAAGATACTGGAGGAAGTAAAAAAGGTGACGGCCCAACACATTTTACCTCATGTTTGGCATGTCTTGGCCTTTACCCTGTGTGAGGCAAGGAGAAAAAGACATGGAGTTAAAATTACGGATAAATACAAGTGTATTAGTCCGTTTTCACACTGCTACAAAGAACTGCCTGAGACGGGGTAATTTATAAAAGGAAAGAGGTTTAATTGACTCATAGTTCCTCATCGCCAAGGAGGCCTCAGGAAACTTACGATCATGGCAGAAGGTGAAGAGGAAGCAAGGCACCTTCTTCACAAGGTGGCAGGAAGGAGAATGAGCACAGAGGGAACTACCAAACACTTACGAAACCATCAGATCTCGTGAGAACTCTCCATCACGAGAACAGCATGGGGGAACCGCCCCCATGATCCATTTACCCCCACCTGGCCCCTCCCTTGACACGTGGGGATTATGGGGGTTCCAATTCAAGATGATATTTTGGGTGGGGACACAGCCAAGCCATATCATACAAGGAATGACTGATGATACTAAAGATACTAATTTTCTTTCCCTTGCTTGGCCAGGCTTTCATCGCCATAACTGACCAATAGAGACCAAACAGGTTGGTTTAATCCCATTGCCCTCTAGTGCTTTCCAATGTTGGCCAAAGTGTCACCTTCATTTTAAACATTGCTCCTGGGAAAGAATGATTTTCTATCATACGATTAGGGAGAAGAGAAGAGGAAGCAAGAGAAAGGTTTAAAATGTTGTACAGAAGTTTCCAACCACAGGAGGAGCAAAACACCAAAGAAGTTGTAGAATACAGGGTGTGGCAAAGAGCTGGAGCCCACGGTGTGCTGTCTGAGAAGGCATGGCAAGCCAAGGTTCAGGCTTCCTAGGACCACGTCCTGCCTAGGGAAGCATTCCAGTCCTTCTCATCATGGAGAAATGGCCAAGCCTGGTGCAGCTGGAGGGAGGCCACATACACCACACTGTCTTTGCAGAAAGTTCACAGGGAAGAGACAGACCAGCTGAATGATCTCCAGCCCATCCTTGGCCGGAGCCCCAGGCCAAGGAAAGCTGGGCAAGTCCATGATGTCTGATCAGAGCGGGGCTGGGGTTCAGGTCTTAAATATCAGGAAGCCCCCAAATACAGTGCCCGGAAGGCTTCTCTTTGTTATTGATCCCTGGGTTAACTCAAGCCACACTCGCTCACCCTTCTGCAGCTCAGCCATCGCAAAGACAGTTGCTGTGCTTCCACCCCCCTGCCCAGTGGTATGGACTGGAGTCCGATGGTGACCTCCAAACACCAGCTGCCCGGTGCCTGGCCCTGGGCCAAATTCAATGCTCGCTGCAAACAGGTAGACCCCACGCTGAGGGGCTCGGAAGTAGCCATGTTCAGGGAAGTAGCTGCTGCCAACATTGATGTGCGTAGTGTTGAACTTCACCGTCTGCAGGGCAGCCGTCCCTCCTGAAAAGCTGGCATAGAAGGCCACAGGGGATCCTGAAACATAAGAGGAAAGTGCTCAGTGACTCATCTGTTACACCCTTGGATGGGAAACTAAACCCTGAGACCCACCGTCCTCACCTTATTAGTATTGGAAATAGGTCACTATTTCTAGATAACCTAGATATTCCCAGCGGCAGTGTTACTGCAAGGAGCAGAGCTAGATGGCCAATTCTCAGTTTTCCACTGAGAGGAGGGAAAATGCAAGTCTGTTGTCTCAGCTGATGTACATTTTAACAAAACGCCTTCTTTTTTTTTTTTTTTTTTTTTTTGAGACGGTCTACTCTGTCTCCAAGGCTGGAATGCCGTGGCAGTCATGGCTCACTGCAGTCTTTTTTTTTTTTTTTTTTTTTGGTAGAGAAAGAGTCTTACTATGTTGCCCAGGCTGATCTCAAGCTCCTGGGCTCAAGTGATTCTCCTGTGTCAGCCTCCCAAAACGTTGGGCTTATAGGGATGAGCCACCATGCCTGGCCACAAAAGCACTATCTCATTTGATCCCTTTTCCTTCCAACTTCCTTGAAAGACAGTAATTCTGACTGACAATAACTCTGATTGACAAAACGGGTTGAATTCTTCACTGGCTGCCCAAGGCTACATGGTTTGCAAATGGCAGGCTGGGACAGGAACACAGGTCTCTGACTCCCAGACGACCGCTACTTGCTAGGAATCTTGAGGTACTCAAGGGAGAGAAAATATCCATCATAATAACACTGGGGAGGTAACTGCAGAGCCATGAAGGCTGGATCCTTCTGGATGTTGGAGACAGAACCTTGGCGAAAGAAGGAAAGGGCAGGTGGAGCCAGGGAAGAGAAGACCCCTCAAGCTGGTCTTTTTTTTAGTTGATAAAGTGTCTCTTGTTGCCCAGATTGGAGTGCATTGGCGATCATGGCTCACTGCAGCCTCAACTTCTTGGGCTCAAGTAATCCACCCAGCTCAGCCTCCTGAGTAGCTGCGACTACAGGCTTGCACCACCATGCCCGGCTAATTTTTTTATTTTTTCTACAGACAGTCTTGCTCTGTTGCTCAGGCTAGTCTCAAACTCCTGACCTCAAGTAATCCTCCCACCTCAGCCCCACAAAGTGCTGGGATTACAGGTGTAAGCCACCATCCCTGGCCAAGCTGGTCATCTTAATGTGGTTTTTCAAAATGTTCATAGAGCCCTGAGATTACATATGGGTAAACTGAGGCCCAGAAAGAAAAAGCTTATTGCTCCAGACCACACAACTAGAAAATTACCAAGCCTCCAGGGGAGCAGACCTTGAATCTCTCGACTTCTGGTTCTCTGCAGGGTGAATTTTAGCTAGCCCTAGGACAGGAACACTGAGACAGAACACCGGTGCCAGGCCCATGCATGGGCACAGAGGCAGAGGAAGCTGCCATGTGTGGAGGGTAGACAAACATCTAGGAAGACGCCAGCCATGCTGCCTGGCCAGGATGTTGGGCAGCTGGGGAAACAGTCATGAGACAGCACAGGAAAGGTGAGTCCTACTTGGGTCCTGGCTGTGACACTGGCCATGGCACCAACAGGGTTATGTCCACCGTGGGTTTCCTCAACTTGCTCCCTCTCTAGGGGTTGAAAACAAAGTCCCCATTGCTTAGGTGATGAAACCAAAGCCTGAGAAGAAGCAGTTTGCTGAGCAATTAGTGACTTGGGTCCTAGAACTAGAGCCCCAGTTCTTTGCCTCCCAATCCGGCAATAGCCTTGTGAATAAAAAAACGTTGCTTTTCCCTAGTTCTGGAAGAAATGAGTTCTAATTTTCTGAGAATTAGTTGAGAATAGCTTTCCCATTTGTGTTAAGATTGTGCCAGGTCGGCCGGGCACGGTGCTCATGCCTGTAATCCCAGCACTTTGGGAGGCCGAGGCGGGCGGATCGATCACCTGAGGTTGGGGTTCGAGACCAGCCTGACAAACATGGAGAAACCCCCATCTCTACTAAAAATACAAAATTAGCCGGATGTAATGGCGCATGCCTGTAATCCAGCTACTCAGGAGGCTGAGGCAGGAGAATCGCTTAAACCCGGGAGGCGGAGGTTTCGGTGAGCCGAGATCGCGCCATTGCACTCCAGCCTGGGCAACAAGAGCGAAACTCCATCTAAAAAAAAAAAAAAAGATTGTGTGAAGTCAGAGGCTTGCGGCTGCCTCTGCAATTCCCCTAACAGCCAGCAGGTGGGGCTCTCGCCCAGCCGAAGGAAGGCCGGTCCGCAGCGCCCTCTGCCGCTGCTGGGCCCTCGTTCCGGCCGTTGCAGCCGGGCGCCTGCGCGGGGAGCTCCTCCGCAGAGGGAGACCCCACCCAGCCTTGCGCCCGACAAGCCATAAGATGCGGGAAGGACCGTGCAAACTTGGAGTGCGCTTCCCTGCAGGGCACACATTCCTGCAAACAAATAAAGGGAAGAATGTGTGTGTGTGTGTGTGTGTGTTTGTTTCAGACAGTCCTCTGTGTGTGTGTGTTTCAGACAGTCCTGTGTGTGTTTGAGACAGTCCTGTGTGTCTGTGTGTGTGTTTGAGACAGCCCTGTGTGTGTGTGTGTGTGTGTGTGTGTGTGTGTGTGTGTCTGAGACAGCCCTACTCTGTTGCCCAGGCTGGAGTGCAGTGGAGCAATCTCGGCTCACTGCAACCTCTGCCTCCCAGGTTTAAGCGATTCTCCTGCCTCAGCCTCCTGAGTTGGAATTACAGGTGCCTGCCACACCTGGCTAATTTTTGTTTGTTTGTTTCTTTTAGACGGAGTCTTGCTTTGTCTTGCCCAGGCTGGAGTGCGGTGGTGCAATCTCGGCTCACTGCATCCTCCACCTCCTCCTTGACCTCCCAAAGTGCTGGGATTACATGCATGAGCCACCGCGCCTGGCCTAAGTTTTGTATTTTTAGTAGCTACGGGGTCTCGCCATATTGCCCAGGCTGATCTCAAAGTGTTGGCCTCAAGTGATCCACCCACCTCAGCCTCCTAAAGTGCTGAGATTACAGATGTGAGCCACTGCACCTGGTCCGGAAATTTGTTTTTAAGGAAAACATTTTTTTGAAATAAATGATCATTGTGGTAAAAACATTCCCAAACCATCTAGCAAATTCTGAAAGTCATCAGCATATTGAAGCCTGCACCATGCATGAGAGGAAACTAGAGGGAAGTGTCAGTGTAAGTGGATACAGCCTGGCCCTGAAAACGCTGGGGAAATGGGAAAACGTTGACTGGATTCCTACATGAGGTAAGCCTCGTGCTAGGTGTTTGGTAAATGCAGCTGTCTTCATAACATAACTTCGATGTGAGTTGGGATTCTGCCATTTTACTGAGGAAGAAACAGACAGCTGATGATAGACCCTGGGTGCCTTTCACTGCTTTGCATTGCCTCTTGGGCCATAGGGAGGGTCAACAGCGGCAGGGCTGCCTGGGACGGGACTTTGACAAGGCCTTAGACTTGCCACACACCAGGCTACACATGGCCAAGATAGTGGCCTTGTTCTTAGCCCTGTGTCTGGGTGGGGAATGGCCACAGCTCCAAGCCCAGCTTCTGGTAGAGTCATTTAAGACACAGAGCCTAGTTGTCCCCCTCCCAGAGCCATGCTCAGGGAAGGGATGGGAAGCTTGGTTACACATCCCTTCAGCCTCAGAGCCAGCTCCCAGGCCCAGGGACCTGCAGGGACCAGCCATGGAGGGCCTTTTGGAGGGGACAAACCAGCACCCTAAAGACAGCACTCCTCTGCCACTCACTAGCTGTCTGCGCCCCAGTTTCAGGTAAGGTGGTAGTGCTGATGAGTGTGTCACTGACCTGTTGGGATGGGTCACTGTGCTAAAGCCCAGGAAGGGGAGCTAGCACAGAGCAATGAGACGGGTTAACTGTATTTGCAGAGAGAATGGGCTCCTTTCAGGGCCCATGGCTTTCCCCATACAGTCCACGGGGGTGTATACTGTAATAAAAGTTATATGAATGTGGTTTCTCCCTCTCTCAAAATCTTATTGTACTGTACTCCCCTATTTTCTGATCATGGTTGATGCAAGAAACTGAAATTGAGGCTGGACACAGTGGCTCACGCCTGTAATCCTAACACTCTGGGAGGCTGAGATGGGCAGAATGCTTGAGCCCAGGAGTTTGAGACCAGCCTGGGCAACACAGCAAGACTCCATCTCTACAAGAAGTACAAAAATTAGCTGGGCATGGTGACATGTGCCTGTAGTCCCAGCTACTCTGGAGGCTGAAGAGGGGGGATCAGCTGAGCCCAGGGAGGTCGAGGCTACAGTAAGCTGTGATCCCACCACTGTACTCCAGCCTGGATGACAAAGTGAGACCCATCTCCCAAAAAAAGAAAAAAGAAACTAAATCATGGAATGCGAAACAGTGGCTAAGTGGGACCGCCCATGGCAAGTGGCCGCAATCTCTATCCACATTGTCCCTGGATACAGTGGCTTAGCACATGGGGATGAAGCGGGTGCGGTGAAGAGCTGAGATGGGGGGACTTGAGGGCTGCCCTGGCAGAGCAGGAGCACTTCCCTCTCTGCAGCAGGAGCATTAGCTCTGCCTGCTCATGGGCTCTGGCACTAGCAGGTGGTTCTTGTGGCTTCTTCTGTGTCCCCATATGCCAGGTAGCTTGTGAGGCCCACAGCCCTGAAGAGCAGCTGGGCCAAGGGGAGGGGGGAACCTGAGTAGGGGTGACTGATGGCCATCCTGTTCTCTTTCATCCTGGCCCATTGGAGGCAGAAGAGCTGCTGGCAGCCCACCCTGGCCTCCTAGACTCGCCCAGTCTCCTGGGCACAGGAACTCACCTGCCTCCCAGAGCGCCGTGCCCAAGGCACCTGGCACAGGCCCTGTGACGCGCGTGTCCACCAAAGGCTCCGCTTCCTTCTTGTCTCTCTTCCGGGGAGCTTCCAGAGCTTTCTGCTGCTTCTTTTCTTTCCTGCTCAGCATGGTCTGCAGCTTCCCCAGGTCCAGGCTGACGTTGGCTGCCATGAGCCCTCGAAAGTTCCCAAAAAGGCTGTGGAACAGCTGCTGGTGCTGCTCCAAGCTGCGCTGGGTGGCGGAGAGTGCACCGTGGAGGCCGTCGAGGGAGGCGTTGAAGGAGACCACCCCGGCCCCGGCCTCGGCCTCGCAGCACCCCCCGACACGCTTGACTTCATGGCTCAGGCTCTGGAGCTCCCGAGCCAGGCCGGCCAGGGTGGTGGTGGCGGCCTCCCCGTGGCCCACGTCGTGGCTGGGCTCCAGGCGCTCTGCCAGCCGCGGGAGCTCCGAGGCCTGCTCCAGGGCCGCCACCCGGGCGGCCAGCATGTCCCAGCCAAGCGCCTGCTCCTGTAGCCCGATGGCGGCGTCCTGTAGGGCCACGCGGATCTGCTCGTAGCTCAGGGGCAGTGGCCCCGAAGCCTCCTCAGACATCTCCTCTATCACCTCCTCCCCGAAGAGCGCGGCCAGCACCGCCTCGTGCCGCAGCGCGTCCTCCAGCAGGGCGGCGAAGGCGCTGTGCAGCTGGCGCACCTCGTGGCGGGCCTCGGCCGCAGCCGCCTTCAGCGCGCCCACCTCGTCGTCCAGCGCCTGCACCTGGCTCCGGAGCCGTGCCGTGGCCGCCCGCGCCCGCTCGCCCTCCGCTTTGTGTGTGTCCACAGCCAGCGACACGGCGTCCACGGCGCTCTGCAGGGCCTGCAGGGAGGGGCCCTCGTCCAGGCTTACCTGGGTCTCCTCCAGGGCGCGCGTGGCACCCCTCTGGCCCTCCCGGATGACGTCCAGGTCTAAGTAGAGCTTCTGACAGTTGCAGTCCTTCACATACTTGATGAGGTCTGCGTGGCCACCCTGCAGGTGCTGCAGCGTGAGGTTGAGCTCCAGGAGCTGCCGCTCCACCTCCTCCTTGTTCTCCTCCATGATCAGAGACTTCTCCATCAGGATCACCCGCAGCTCACGGAGCGCCGTGTGGTTCACCTGCAGCTCCTCCACCTGCCGCTCCACCTTGTTGATCTGATCAAAGGTCTCATCCGATTCGGAGTACAGTTCCTTGATCTCATCTCCGTGCTGGGTCAGGGCGGCCCTCATGTCCTCCAGGGTGTTCTGCAACTCCTTCTCCCTGAGGGCCGTGGTCGTATGCAGCTCTGAGAGGTTTCTTTGCAGCTGGCCCAGCCTGGCCTGCAGGCTCTCTGGCTCAGGCTTTGCCCCAGCCCAGGGCGTTGCCACCACCAGGCTGCCATTGGTCCCTCGGGCCTCCTGGGCCTTGTGCAACCTCTTCAATTTGGTGTCCACATCAGCCTGGAGCTCTGAGACCGAGCGGTGCAGGGTAAGGTGCTGGGCATGCAGGCGGTCCTCCATGTCCTGCTGCAGCTGACTGACTCTCTGAGCATTCTCCTGGACCTTGGCCTCAAATTTGGCACCAAGCTCCTGGAAGTCAGCTCTGACCATGGCACTGTCCCGGACTCTCGAGATGGCCTGGCGGTTGGCCTCCACATCAAGAGACAGGTTTCTTATGCCCTGGGAAAGGCTGTGCAGACTTTGATTAAAGCTCCTCCAGATGGGGCTGAAATGCACTTGTAGGAAGGTGTCCATGTGGGGTAGCAGCACCTGCTCCAAGGATCTATCGGGAAACTCTGCAACAGAACAGACCTGCAGTGTGACACAAGCCCTGCAGGAGCAGACTCTCCTCCCAAGCTGGGACCAGTGGGGTCCTCCCCCACTCCCCTCAATGTGACCAGGCTCTTCCTTAGCCCTTAAAGCCTGCCACTCACCGTGCTCTGTTTGATTTGCTTCCATCGTTGCAGCTGTGAGGTTACCAGGCAGGGCCTTCCACAGGCCTGGCAGGCTGTCTGCCACCTGGTGCACATCATTCTGGAGATCTCCCAGCAGGCGTTCCTGCTGTTCCTGTTGCACCTCAACCTCACTGATCACTGCAGCCAGGTGGCCTGAATACACAGCAGACATAAATGTCAAGGGCTAACTCACCAGGCTTGGGAAGACCATGAGGTTCAGAGAAAGAGAGTTGAAGGCTGAGAGCAGGGAAGGTAGCTGCTGACATCCTCTGAGCAGGGGCTTAGAAGCCTTAAACCCCTGGAGGGCAAATGCATAGCAAGTGAGCCCTCACTCTGCCTCCTACACCCACAGCAGACATGACTAATCAATCATGGCACACTTCCCTTTTTAGCACATGTACATGGCCTCACAACATCATTCATGGCAGCCCTTGTCAATAAATACTTCACCACATGATGAAACTCATTTGCTTTCTCAATCTTGGCCCCAGCCTCAAAGGGCCCTGATGCAAATGGTGTCCCTTGGTGGGTTTCCTGTGCTGACTCCAAGACCAAGGACAACATGACTTCCTGGCCCTGGTTAGAGCTGTGGGGAAGGGTGAGAAAGCTTTTTCTAGGCACAGGGCTTGTGTGGTTCAGGGGGTAAGGAAAGTGCCAGAGGAACCAGTCCTTCCCAGAAGATGGGGTGAAGGAAAAGGGTGTGTGTGCTCAGCCAGCAGGCAGCTGGGGCCCTGTGAGCCTGGCCTTCAAGATGGGAGGTGGTGCAGGCCACAGAGGAGGCCTTGCTGATTCTGGAGGCAACATTTCCCTGAAATGGTACTGCCGTATCACAGGAGAAAGGGCCAGCTGGTGACGTGGGCTCCGCCAGCCTGCCTGCCCCTTCCGATAAGGAACACACCAGGTTCGAAGCTGATTGGTCCGTCCCCAGGTTCCTGTTGGCCGTCACCAGGATCTGCAGGCTCAGGGATTGCCATGGAATCTGCAAAGAAAGCATTAGATATTGACCCAGCGGTCAGAGTTGCTGCTTGACCTTGGGAATCAGTGGTCAAGTGGGGAGGGGGCCGTAGGGAGCCCTACCGTGGTGCTTGCAGTTGGGGCCTGTGTAGCCAGGGCAGCACCTCCAGGCCAAGGAGGTCAACACCTTCTGCTTGACCTGGTACACCGGCTTGTGGGCCACGCGGTACCTGGAGGAGAGGGGCTGGCTCAGTGACTCCAGGGAGGGCCCGCTCAGGGCCTGGGCAAATGGCCCGCCCTCCCCTACTCACATGACTTTGACTCTCTGGCAGTCTGGAGCCCCCTGCGGACATGGCTGCTGCGAGTGGACGAGAAATTTCTCTGTTTTGCAAACAGCTAGTAAGGTGACCAGCTTGGACATCGGGTAGGGGCACCAGTTTCTGGAAAACAAGGCAGAGGAGAGAGCGGCTGAGCCACACCCAGGCCAACAGGGGGTGCTGGTACAGAGCCACGGGTCCCCGCCTCCTGCCTGAGCAGTGCTGCAATTCTGGACTCCACTATCCTGAGGAGACAGCCCTCTGCATTATTCATCCCTGGGCTCCAGAGCAAATGTTTCACAATCCCTGCCTACAAAGAGGGCACCTGCTTCACCACCTTCCCGAAGCCTCCCCTAACCAGCACAGAGAGGCTGAGAAACCCGCCAGAATCTAGAACTGTGAAAAGCAGCTCCAGGTGATGACTGTTTTAGCCAACAAAACTAACAGCCAGAGTGTGGGGAAAACACCATGCGTGTTGCAGCTGTCTGCATGGATTCCTGTTGACGAGGTCAGCTGCAGAGCCAGAAAGGCTCTCGCTGTTTTTCCTGGTACCAGGGAGGCTGCAGGGTGCAGCTGAGGCTGGAGAGTCCTGGGTTTGAATCCCTCACACTTTCTGGCTGTGTGAACCCATGAGGCACTTAGGGGGCTTCTGTTTCCCCATCTATACAATGGCGATCGTAATGCCCTCCTCTAAGTGGGCAGAGGAGCACCAGGTGCCTGGCTCCTGACAAGTGTTCTGTGAATACGGCTCCACCGCCCCATTCCAGCTGCCACTCACGTGAGGGACCAGCTCCCTGGCCACGCCCATTAGGACCATTCTAGAAAGGGACTTTCAAACAGTTGTCCTAGGGGAAGGTAAGCAGCTGGTGGAGCAGTGTCCTCTCTGGGAGTGGTCACCGCATCAAGGTCACACAGTGTGGCAGGGGGTCACACGCAGCATCCTGCACACCTGAGAGGTAGCCCCTCCATCCTGGCCCTTCACCAGCATGTACTATGGTGTCCTAGGAGTGGGGGACGCTCATGCTGATGTAGCCCCAGTTCACTGACCCGGTGGCTGACTCCACAGAGTCAGTGGCAGTGGGTCAGAGAGAGCCCTTCCCCAGGCAGCCAGCTCCCAGAACAGAGCTTGTCAGAGTTGCAAGTGGCAATGTGGCACAGTGCAGCTCGACACCTCTTGGGTGCCAGGTGCCGGGCTTGAGCTCAGGGTATGGATATGGAGGTGCAGACTTTCCCTTCAGGGTCCCCAGGGAAAGCAGGCACTCTCAGAATGGGTAAGAGGTGCTAGGATCTGCAGAGACTTTCAGGAGAAGGAGCTAATGGGTTGTGTCTTCAAGCCAGAAAGTCGGATGAGGCACCTGATGTGACAGGGGTGCGTGGGGGTGAGGAAGGGGCTGCAGAGGGAGGCTGAGGTGAAGGGAGAAGCCAGACCTCAGCAGAGGGCTGGCCCGTGTCCTGAGGGCATGGGAAGTTGTGGAGGGGTTTCAGCAGGGAAGTGGCGTAAAACCCTGGTTCCTGGGTGCAGAGAGGATGGGAGGGCAAGATGTTGGCAGCTGTGCCCGGGGTGGGGGGAGATGATGGCAGCTTGGACTAAGCGATGGCGGATGTGGGAGAAGTGGCCACATCTGTGAGCTATTAGAAAGCAGTGTTCAGAGGCCTTGGTGATGAAGTGGCTGTCTGGAGCCAGTCTTTGTCCTGGGGCCATCAGGCACTGCCACACAGGGATAGTGCTGGGAAAGGCAGGGGCAGGGGACTGAGGGGACTTGAGTGACCATATTTTGAGTGCTGAGCCCCCAGCCTGCTTTACCCTCTCAGCAGCAGACTGGAAAAGCTTCTCAGGAAAATGAGCCATCGGAGAAGCAAAGACTCAAAGCTGCTGTCACCAGGGGTTCTCCCATAGAAACAGCCAACCAGAAAATCTTATGCTAGACAAAACACGTCAGAAGGGGTATCCATATACCCCAGCCTCCAGTCACCTTCTCAGTCTTTTTCCTCTTAAGTGAGCAGACATCCAAGATTTACCCAAGAAGCATTCTGGTTCCAAAAGAGGGCCAGGCACAGTGGCCCACGCCTGTAATCCCAGCACTTTCGGAGGCTGAGGTGGGAGGATCCTTTGAGTCCAGGAATTTGAGACCAGCCTGCACAACATAGTGAGACCTCATCTCTACAAAAAATTAGCCAGGTGTGGTGGCACGTGCCTGTAGTCCCAGCTATTCAGGAGCATGAGGAGGGAGGATTGCTTGAGCCCAGGAGTTTGAGGCTGCAGTGAGCCATGATTATGCCATTGCACTTCAGCCTGGGTGCAGAGCAAGATTCTATCTCAAAAAAAAAAAAAAAAAAAGGTCAAAGGGGACAAACAGAAAAATGTCCACTTGGACCAAAACCAAGACTGTGTAAGGAGAAGAGAACCACTTAAACATTTGCACTAAAATTTCCAGATTGATAAGAGAAATTACTGCACCCAAGAAACAAGAACAGGAAGCTGTGGAAAAAAAAAAAAAAAGTAAAGGGGGATGGGAGAGAAAGGGTGAGCATTCAGAGAACAAAAAAGTACTCTTGGAAATTAAAAGCATAACAATAGAAATGAAAATAAATTTAATGGAAAGGTTCGAGGGTAAAGTTAAAGAAATTTCCCTAAAAGAGCAAACGGAGATGAAAAATTGGAGAGAGAAAAGAAAAATAGAGAACCAGTCTTGCCAATGTAACATCCAAATAATAGAAATTTCAGAAAGAGAGAACAGAGGGAGGAAATCATCAATGAAAAAAAAATCAGATCCGGCATGGTGGCTCATGCCTGTAGTCCCAGCATTTTGGGAGGTTGAGGTAGGAGGATCACTTGAGCTCAGGAGTTCGAGACCAGCCTGAGCAACATGGTAAGATTCCAATCTCTACAAAAAATTCAAAAATTAGCTAAGTGTGGTGGTGTGCAGCAGCTATTCAGATGGCTGAGGTGGAAGGATCCCTTGAGCACGGGAGGCTGAGGCAGCAGTGAGCTATGATCGTGCCACTGCACTCCAGCCTGAGCGAAAGAGTGAGAACTTGTCTCAACAACAAACAAAAAACACATTCCAGAAGTGAAGAATTTCAATTTCTAGCTTCAAAGCACCACCAATTACCTGCAATATGATGAAAATACACTTACATCAAAACATGTCACCATGAAATTTTAGACCTGTGTAAACAAAGATGGTTTCCACATGCTTCCAGAGAGGAAAGGCAAGACAAACACAAGCATACAAAATCAGTAACTGGCATGGCTTTGAACCTCTCAACAGCAATATTGGAAACTGGAACATAGTGAGAATTGCATTCAAAATACTAAAGAAAAATAATTTTACAACCCAGAATCCTATATCCAGCCTAACTATGAATCAGTATGGGGAGTGAGAATAAAGACATTGTCCAACAACCCAGGTTCCAGAACATTCACCTCCCCTATACCCCTCATCAGGAGACTACCTGATGAGCAGTGGCTTAAAATATTGCCTGCACATCAACGCCAATATGCAAGCCGGGTATGGTGGCTTGCATCTGTAATCCCAGCTACTCAAGAGGCGGAGGTGGGAGGACTGCTTGAGGCCTGGAGTTCAAGATCAGCCTGGACAACATAGTGAGACCCCATTTCAAAAAAAAACCCACAAAAAACCCAAAAACAAAACCATTGTGTGGCACTTTAAAAATAATAGTCTTGGGGCTGGGTGTGGTGGCTTACACCTGTAATCTCAGCACTTTGGGAGGCCAAGGCAGGAAGATGATTTGAGGTCAGGAGTTCCAGACCAGCCTGGCCAACATGGCAAAACCTAGCTTAACTAAAAATAGAAAAATTAGCCGGGCATGGTAGTGCATGCCTGTAATCCCAGCTACTCGAGAGGCTGAAGCAGCAGAATGGCTTGAACCCAGAAGGCGGAGGTTGCAATCAGCCGAGATCACACCGTTGCACTCCAGCCTGGTCAACAAGAGCAAAACTCCATCTCAAAAAAAATAAAAATAAAAATAGATAAAGCTACCTCCCAAGAAGTAGCAATGCAAGCATGTTCTTTAGTGACATAGAGGTAAACGCAAAAGAATCGCTTGCAAAGTTGAAAGTCATTGCCTTTGGGAACCAGAGGGAGCTGGGGCTTCTGACTGTCTCAACAAGCCTTATAGAACCAGTTGACTCTTAATCAGGAGATCAGCAAACTTTTTCTCTAAAGGGACAGATAGTAAATATTTGACACAAGACCAGCTACGTAATTGGCAGGGCCCAGTGCAAAATGAATACGTGGGGCCTCTTGTTCAAAAAGTATGAAGAATTTCCAGACGGTGACACCCAGGGTGGGGCCCTTCAGAATGCAGGCCCTTGTGTGTGACTGCGCAGGTCACATGTCCCTGATGCTGGCCATGGTTTCAGGCTTTCCCAGCCACATGGACTCTGTCCCATCTACTCAACTCTGCCATTGTACCACGAAAGCGGTCACTGACAATAGGTAAATGAACCAGTCTGGCTGTGCTCCAATAAAACTTCGTTAGCAAAAACCGGTGATGGGTTGGACTTGGCCCACTGTCCATAGTTTTCTGACCTCTGACTATGAGTATGTATAACTAATAAAAATAAAACTAATAAAAATAAATAAAATCATTTTCATCAGGAAGAGAAAATGCAGATGAATAATCACGAACATTTTGGAACCCAGGCACAGTGACTCATGTCTGTAATCCCAGCACTTTGGGAGGCTGAGGCGAGTGGATCACTTGAGTCCAGGAGTTTGAGACCAGCCTGGGCAACATGGCGCAACCCCATCTCTACAAAAAATACAAAAATTAGTTGGGCATGGTGGTGCACACATCTAATCCCAGCTACTCGGGAGGCTGAGGTTGGATGCTTGAGCCAAGGAGGTGGAGGTCGCAGTGAACCGACATTGCACCACTGCACTCCATCCTGGGCAATGAAGCAAGACTCTGTCTCAAAATTTTAAAAGAACATTTTAAAAGACAGCAATGAGTAGGGAGTTTCTCTTACAGCTATCAAGACAGACTCCAAAGCTAAGGAATGAAAATGATGGAGCATTGGGTCAGGATTTGATATGCCAGCCAGTGGGAACAGAGACCAGGAAAGGGGCAGTGAATCTCCAAGGGATCAGTGAACAGTAAAAAGGGGATGCCTCACAATAAGGATGGAAGGAAGGGAGGAATGCTCACTCAACACTGAAACAGAGGGCTGGGAAGGCACTGGCCCGGAGCTCAGGAGCCACAGGTGAGATGCTTGCTGGTGCAGACATCCACCTGGGGCCCCGTGGAAACTTCTGGAACATGGGCTCCGCCCAAGGAAAAAATCTCTCTTAGACAAGTGGTTCTCAACAGGAGAGTGCACGCACTGTTATAGTGAACTCCAAGTTTCTCTTCAAAGAATCAGTATGTCAGTATGTTCAGCTCTCTTATTCTTTAATTCTCTATTTTAAAGTTTAACTTCCTTGTACTTCCAGTAAACAACCTTCTCCACTGGTTCTAATCAGTAGTTCACATCTGTTCCCCCAGCCCCCGACTCCATCCTGACTCATCCCAGTCACCTGCTCCAGTCACCTCTTCCAGTCACCTGCTCCGGTCACCTTCTTTGACCTAGGTCACCCCTGGCTACCTGCTCTGACCCGCCTGTAACCATCCTTACTGCCAAAACACCCCCCCTGCCACTCCAGATCGGACCCCTGCTCTCTTTAAAACAGCCAATCGGGATTAGTTTAGCTTGTGCGGTCTAACCCTAGCCAATAGGGGAACGACACAGCAGTAGAGACGACCCCCGTCAGGCATAAATATCCCTTCCCCCCTTGTCCAAGTGTGCCACGACCATTGCTCCATCCGTTAGCCACACCCTTCTATAGAAGTAAATTGCCTTGCTGAGAGGATTTATCTTTGAGTGCTATTTCTTTTTCCGCATCGAAACACCCCAAGTGCATTGTCACATGTGGGTGGTGGGTGCTACCCATGACTGGGTGTCTCACAGACGGGGACCAAAGATGCTGCCAAATACCCTACAAAGCATAGGACATCTATTCACCCCACAACAAGTAATTATCTAGTCCAAAATGTCAGTAGTGCCAAGGGTGAGAAACTCTCTCTAAACAAATTCCATTCCTCGCAAACCTCTGACCTACTGCAGAGGGCCTGGAAGGCCTTTGCCCCAGGCATGTCTGGCCTGGTCCAGCCTGCCAGGAGTTACTGGGACTTTCCACCTCAAGCTCCTAGAAGTGGAAACTACGCTGCCCACCCTTCCTGCCCAGGAACTTTCTCCACTGACCTTCCCAGAGCCTGGGCTTCAGTGCCACTGTTCGCTCTGCCCACGCTCCCCACCCTGGGCAGGCCCTCCCTTGGCACAGGACAGGCTGCTGGCCGCGAACTCTGGGAACATTCCTGACCTTTGCTTTGGTTTCCTCCAGCTCTTGGCAGCTTCTTGCTGGCCCTCGATGCCCATGACCCTGGGCCAACTAGCTGAGGCATCCATTGTTCCCTCTGCCCCTCTGTGTCAGGCTGGCTCCATCTTTGTGCCCTCCCTTGGGGAGCCCTGCTGGGTGCCCTCATCTCCCATTGGGCTATTGAGGGGCAGGTGCCAGCTCAGAGTGAATGTGGGGCTCCTCTGGCCTGCTTTGGGCCTGCCCTTGGTCTGCAGTGGCCCCAACCTGTGGTCCCACCCAGATAGGAGGGAATGTGGACTCCTTTGGAGCTTTAAATGGAAGCGGGGCAGCCTGTGCTCTCCTCTCCTCCTCCTCCCTGAATGAACCCACAGTGACCTTGAGCAAGGCCCTTCCCCCCGTCTCTCGGAAATGCGAAGAAGCTGTGCTTCTGCAGCACTCACAACGGGTGTGGTGGGAAGGCAGAGGGAGCCTGTGTGTAGGGGGAGGGCGCAGCATTATGCAGATTGTGTGGAGTGCCTTCCCCTCCCCAGCCAGGAAACGCCCTCCAGGGGGCCTCAAGTCTTCCTTGGGAAGGAGGGCGTGTTCTCTGCAGCCTCACTTTCCGAGGCCCTGAAGCCAGCCATTAACCTGACCATTCCAGGGGAGAAACTCACAGAGTTTTGTCCTTGAGTCAGAAACGGGCCTTGGCAGAGAAGCCTGAGGCGCTCTCCGCTGCCAGCCCAGAGCTGAGAATCCCTGAGTGTGGTTCTGGAAGCTTCAGCCCTGGCCAGTAGGGGCTCTTCCCTGTCCAGGCCAAGGGCTCTGTGCCTGGGTGGGGAAAAGGGGGGGCAGGAACAGGTGCAAGAGATGCGTAGTGGCCCAGAGAAGGCAGCCTGTGGTCTGCGCTGCTCCTGTGTGACCTCCAGGCATATGCTGGACTCCAAGCCACAAGCTCCCAGCTGGGAAAATCCCAATGCTCCTTGCGTGAGGGTCAGGAAAAGCCTGCAGTCAGTGACTGGGGCCAGCCAACCTGCTGGCAGCAGCGTCCCCTACATGGCCAGGGAGACAGGACAGAGAAAGCCTGGGTGGGCCCCGGCTGTCACCTGTTACTTAGGAGCTCTGTGGCCCTGGGGATCATCCCCACCCCTCTGAGCTGTCACAGCAATGGGACAGGTGGGACACCTTGCCCGGGGCTCAGCACGGTCCCTATCACAGACTGAATTCCACTGGGACAGCAAATCCTGGGTCTGAGGCGCCCACATTCTAGACACCCCAAGCCAGGGCACAGAAAGAGCCTCTTCCTCCCAGAGTCCTACTGCTCAGGCTTCTGGCTCCCTGGACTGGGCCCCTTGGGGTCCCTGGAGACTTAGGAAGCAGTTAACCCCTTCTCTCCTCCACTGCAGGGAAGTCTGAGGACCTAGTGGTTCTATTCAAGCTTCTCCTTGCTAAGAGTCTTACTGGGACCTGCATCCAGGGCCCACCCTAGCTCTGGGGCTCTGGAAACAGATGTGAACAGCAAACGCTGAGCAGAATGCCTGGCTCAGGCTTCCTAGCCTCCTCTTGATGGTGTGGGTGTCACCACCCCTGCTACTGGAACCCAATCCACCTCCCCTTCCCTTGCTGGGGGGACAGGAGCTGGAGCATGCTTCCGCCTCCCGGGTCATAGGATCACTGGAAGCAATCAGCCCAGGAAGCTGCAGCGTTTCCTTCCTTTCTCACCAGCCCATCCGGGCTTGATGAAAGAGCAGGGGCTTGCCCTGTGAAGACCACAGCTTCTGGATGTGGGAGGGAGAGGCAGGGTTGTCCAGGCTTGGGACACCTGGGTGTTCCTGGGCCAGGTCCATGCACCCTCCCATTCTGAGACCCCCAGGGAATGACTGAGGGGCCCCTGCAGGGCTGCCCTTCAGCAGTTCCCAGACCCTCTCCTTGGGGCTAAGGGAGCAATGTCCCTCCTCACAACCAAGGGGGTAGGGAGGAAGAGGAGCAGCTCCCTTCTCCCCCCTGTGCACCAGGTCCCCTCATACTCCCTTTCATCAACATGAGGAAGGTGGCCTGAGACTCAGCGGTGGAGCTTCCTTGGTCCTGAAATCAGAGCAGAGTGGCTGGATCTCCCCCACCAAGAATCACCTGCGCCTCCCAGCCCTGAGCAGAGCTAGGGGCAGGAGGGAATGTGGTTTCTCCATGGCCAACTGCTCAGCTACTGCTCCCCATGCCACTGCCACCATCCCTTCCCTCAGTAAGGGGTCTCTTGTGCCTCCCTGGTCAAATCCACTTTCAGGAAAATGCCTGACAAACCTGCAACTCAGAAGCCAAATGAGACCTATCGCAGGCAGGTCCTCTGGGATGCTGGCCCTCACACCCAAAATAGAAGGGTAAGTTGGCCCCTCTCACACCCTAAATCCATGTAGCTGCCCTTAGCCAAATAGGTCTGGGGGCAGGAGGGTGGGGGTAGGAGCACCTGGGGGTCGGGGCTTGCTCCGAGTGCTGCAGAGTCCAGTATGAGCTCTGGAGTCAAACTCAGATCCCGCTCCTTAGCTGTGTGACCTTGGGTGAGCCGCTCAGCCTCGCTGAGCCTCAGGCTCCTCCTCTGTAAGTGGAGCTGTTGGAGGGATGAACTGAGATACACGGGGCAAGGTGCCTGGCCCCGTAAACAGCACCTGCTGCTCTGACTGAGTGGCAGCTGGAGATGAGGGGGACTTACAGGCCCAGCACCTTATCAGCAGGAGGGGCCCTGGTCCCGTACAAAGAGAACGCTGGAAAGCTGTCCTGGGTCCAGTTGCAAGACCATCCTGCCTACTTATGGGGGGCGCTGAGGCAGAGCTCCCTGGATTGTGCTCTGGAAAGCAGGGGGCCTTCTCTTCTCACTGCTGGCGGTCAGGGCCAAGTCCCCAGGGAACTCAGATC
The DNA here is from genome assembly GCA_963573385.1 of Cacajao melanocephalus. Lineage (NCBI taxonomy): Eukaryota > Metazoa > Chordata > Mammalia > Primates > Pitheciidae > Cacajao > Cacajao melanocephalus. The sequence continues at coordinate 93,123 of CAUYLG010027714.1, read as the reverse complement.
AAAATCTGAGGGCAGCCTTGCTGGGTCTCAGCTTTCAGAATTGATTTCTTTCGAAGAACAGGAGGCATGGCCAGGCCAGCTGGAAGCGGCTGCAGCCAGAGTCCGCCAGGGCCCCATGATGGGTGATTGATGGTAGGAGCTGTGTCTCTGCGCCAGCCCCACATGCCCCATTCCCTGCCATGGCTCAGACAGGGAATTCCTTGCCATTCTTGGGTGGACCTTGAAGCACCCAGTCCAGGCTCCTTGTTCAGCCTCACGACTGGCTCAGCAGATAGATACTATTAGCCCATTTCACAGATGGGATGTGAGGTCCAGAGAGGCCTTGCTCTGTCTGAGCTGGGATCAGATCCTACCCCATGACCTCTGCCAAGGTCTAGGCTCTCTTACCGTCCAACAGGGTCCCTGCCGGTGTCCTCAGCCTCTGCCCTCCGGACCCCAGGTAGCCTGGAGCTCTGCAGATCAGAGAGCCTGGTACTGGGAGCCTGGGCCCATGCACCCAGCAGCCCCCAGCCCAGGGGTCCCCCAAGGCTGAACAGCAAGCTCAGGATCATCTCGGTGGTGGGGCAGGCAGTTCACGCTCAGCCTTGGCAAGTGGCTCCAGAAACTGCTAGTGACGTTGTCTTCGAGTTAAATCTCAGGAGGAAAAGAAAATACCAGGACAACAAAGAGAGGAAGTGGCGTGGGCCGGCCCACCCGATGGGTCTCGTCCGGCCCCCTGACCACCCTGGCTGGCCCTACAGGGGCCGCCAACCACACAAGCCAGTTCCTACCCCTGAGGACTTGGCTCAGGGACTCTGGGGATGTGGTAGACACAGGGGGTGGCCCCACCAAACGCAACCTTATGGGACCCTGCTCCCTGGGAGCCAGGAAAAGAGAGTGGACTTTGAGGTGGGGCTGCAGGAAGCGGTCAGGTCCGTCTCAGAGGACCTGCTGCCCATCCACACTGCTGGCCAGGAAGTGGGGGGCACTCCATGCCTCCTCAGCACCTTCAGCACTGGGCTGTGGGGGCGAGCAGTGGGTGGAGGCTCAGAGAACGGAAGGGGCTATTCTGGGGTCACACAGCATGCGGGCAGAGATCAGGGCATGGGGAAGCCCTTTGTTTCCCCACCCCCACCCCCACCCCCTTGCATCTCAGCTCCTCCAACTGGTTTCACTGGAGCCCAGGGTCTAGCAGCATCCAGGATGCTGGTGGGTAGCTGCACAGCCCAGGCTGCTGGAGGGTGGCCACTCTCACCTGACAGGCCCGTGTGGTCCTGACCCCTACCTAGGATGCTGGGGACATTGGTCAAGGTGCCTCCCCTCTCTGTGCCTGTCAGTCTAGGTGTAGCACAGACACAGTGCCCTGGGACCCAAGAGTACCCAGCCAGGGCTGCCCCCATGAGTGGGCAGGGGCAGGACAGCAAATGAATAGGAACAGGGATGGGTTGGGAGGTGGCCAGCCCCTGGAGGGCAGGGGGCAGGAGAGCTGGGCTGAGCCCGCAGGAGCCCAGGGAGCCTGGTCTCTGCCTTCCTATCCTGGAGGAAGGTGAGGGTGAGCGAGCCTCCCTCCCACCCTCCCTCCCCGCCCCCACCGCGCGCGGGGCTGGCTGGGCTCCAGCTGGCCTCCGCATCAATATTTCATCAGCGTCAATAGGAGGCAGCTGGGACAGCGCTGCGGCAGCACTCGCGCCAGCTCAAGCCCGCAGCTTGCAGGGAGATCCGGCTCCGTCCTGTCCGCAGCAGCCCAGCCCTGCGCACCCACCATGGACGTCTTCAAGAAGGGCTTCTCCATCGCCAAGGAGGGCGTGGTGGGTGCGGTGGAGAAGACCAAGCAAGGGGTGACAGAGGCAGCTGAGAAGACCAAGGAGGGGGTCATGTATGTGGGTAAGTGGGGCATGGCAGGGTGGGACAGTGTGATAGCCAGAGGGTGGGGTGCCCAGTTACCTTCGCCAGATCTTACTCCCCAGCACCAGGGAGGCATTTTTGGAGGGGGCGAGGCACTGGCTGTCAAGGTGGGGTCTCCAGACCCTGGAGCATCCACAGTGCCCTGTGCACACCCATGTGTGTTTGTCTCTGGCCTCCTCAGGGCCTCTGGGTGTCAGAGACCGCAGACAGGGCTGGCTACCTGTTTGTGCACGTACAAAGACTTGCCCAAGCACACCAGGTTCCCCTGAGCCTGGAGTCCCTGAAGCCATGAGCAGCCTGGCACTCAGGCGGCCCCCACCCTCTCCACATGGGAGCCACTGCAGCCAGGCCATGGGACCCACCCTACCCAGAGAGAAGCGGTGGGCTGGGGGATGAGACCCAGGCTCAGGGCTCCCTCCCGCCTGATACCCTCCTGGCTCCCTCCGAGGAAGAGGAAGGGAAGATCAAGCTGATGACTCAGCTTTCGGCCGTCCACTCCTACTGCTGCTTCCGAGGACCGGCCACACCCAGGCAGGGGCTGGACCCTGGGTCTAGCCAGTGTCCCTACCTCAGGCTGGGTCTCTCTTGTTCCCCCCTTCTGTCCCCTTCCTATCCAATCATTTCCTCTAGACACAGCAGGAAGTGGTCCTTTGAATGGGCCACCGGCCCCCAGACACCATCCTCACCCCTCTGCGACCCTGCAGCTTGTCCAGCTGTTCTGTTGTGTTTGTCCTGACCGCCCCCAACACCTGGAGCGGGGTCTGGGCTGACGGCTCCATTTCCTCCCCAGGAACCAAGACCAAGGAGAATGTTGTGCAGAGCGTGACCTCAGGTAAGGAGCCCCAGGGCCAGGGGACATAGGGTGGGCCCCCTGTGGCTCCTGCATCCTAGTGCGGGGGCTCCAACCTAGAGTCCTCCCTTACTCCCAAACTGGGATACCAAGCCCTGCAGACCCTTGCAGACCCTGAGGCTAAACTAGAGTGGGCGTCCCCTTCCCCTCACCAGCATCAGAGCTGCCCTGGGGTCAGAGGGAGCCGGGGCAGTCCCAGCAGAGCCAGGGCTCTGAGCTCCTGGGAAGGGGCTGCCCGCCCGACTCCAGCAGGCCTGCCTCGGGGCCGGGGCCGGGGCAGAGGCCAGCCAGTATCCTCCTGCAGTGGCTGAGAAGACCAAGGAGCAGGCCAACGCCGTGAGCGATGCCGTGGTGAGCAGCGTCAACACCGTGGCCGCTAAGACTGTGGAGGAAGCGGAGAACATCGCGGTCACCTCCGGGGTGGTACGCAAGGTGAGCCCCGGCCCTTAGACCCCCCCGGTCCACTCCCGGGCCCAGAGAGGCCGCTGGAAACAAGACGGGGGGTCGGGGGCTGGCTTCAGTTTCAGCACCCACTGAGCGCTGGCGTGGGGTGGGGTCCCTGCTAGCTGTTTGACCTGCATTCTGGTCTGGAATCCCCACAACCACCCCTTCGGGGGGACTTGGGGGCCCATCTCATAGACAAGGAAAGTGAGGCTCAAAAATCACACCTTCTGGACGGCTCTCAGCATTTAGGAGACACCACATTTTATAAGTGAAAACAGGGTCCCACATGGTGACAGGCAGCCTCCTGGGCAGTGGTCACCCGGCCAGGGGCTGAGTCACACCCGCCCCCAGGACCCAGCCTTTCTTCCTGTGCTGGGCGGGGCTGCTGCCTCCTGCTGGGAGCCGCAGGGAAGCAGCGTCCCCTGGTGGTGGGAAAGCAGAACTGGGTCTGACCCCACCCTCTGCAGCTGCCTGTGTATGTGTGTGCACATGTGTTGAGTGTGCATGTGCGTGCATTTATATGAGAATGTGTGTGGGTGTGCATGTGTGTGAACATACACGTGTGTGTGCGGCCCAACAGCAGACAGCACAGGAGTAGTGGGGCGCTCCCCAGGGATGGGTGTTGGCCGGGTGAGCTGTCCCTGCACCTGTGACACAGCAAGCTCTGCCTGACGAATCTTGTGCTTATTAGTTCATTTAATAGACAGAAAATCCCATGAGACAGGGTGTGGAAACTAAGGCCCAGGGAGATTAATGTGCCACGGGCCCATGGCTAGTGCATGTGAGCTTGGAATTCTGACCAGCCTGTGCTCTGAGAGACCCTGTGGCATTGTAGGTGGCTAGGATTCCAATCTGGGGGTGGAGCGGGGAGCAGCGTCCAGCTCTGCTACCTGCTGCGGGCCTCCTGGGTGGTGGAGTCCCAGGCTCCCAGCACTGAGAACCCCTGTGTTGGGAGTGAGTGGGTGGAAGGGTGGGGGCTGCCCTACTCCTCCTGGCTCTGGGGCAATGCCCAGGTGTCTGCTTCCCGGGCCAGTACAGGGTCTTCATGTCCTTAGAGCTGGCAACTGCTCCCTCCCCTAGTTCCCTTCCTCATTGTGTGAACTTGAGAAGCAAAAGAATCTCTCTGGCCCTCCGTGTCCTCGTCTGCAAGAGGGGGGTGAGCGTGTTGGTCTCCCTGGGCTGTGTGATGAGGCGGGGCCATGACCCCCATGAAGTGATTCTCCTGGCCCATGTGAGCACCCAGCAGAGGAAGGTGACCATCATCATCATCATCAGTGCCCTGGGCAGAACACACAGAGCCCCAGGAGGCCCCTCCTTCCCCATCCCCATCAAAAGAGGCCCTAGGATGAGGGTGCCCACACTCCTAGTGAATCCTGGAGGGGGCTAGTGAGCCCTTGGAGCCACCTCAAGGGAGACTCATCTCCTGGTGACACCCAAAAACCAGTCATGACTCATCTCCCGGTGAACCATGAAAGACCTCAGCAGAGATGGTCTGACCGCTCCTGCCCCTGCCCTCATCACCAGCTTTAGGGTGGCAGGACTTGACAGGTGGTACCTGCCCTGCCCATGGAGAGCCTGGCCGACTCCAGCCAGCACAGCACTGCCCTTTTATGCCCCACTCTGCTAAGGGGCAGGATGTCCCTGGGGCAACACACAAGTGGCAGGACTTTCCAGAGGCAAGTGCTGAGGCCAGTGTCCAGGCTGATCACCAGTCTGGTCCTACACACCCAGCTGTCATGGCCTCTCACACAAATGTCTGGCTGGCATGGAGTGCAGGAGACAGAAGACGGGAAGTGGGAGAGGATTGTGTAACCTCTGCTGGCCTTGACCAGCCTGAGCCTAGAGACTGTCCAGGAGGCAAGGAGAGGAACCCATGCTTCTGGAAACTGGAGTGGGCCTGGAGCAAGCCTGACCTGATGCCCACACACCCCACCACTTTGAGCTTGGAGGCCCTGAGCTGCATGCCAAGCCTCTGTGGCCTCAGAGTCCCTATGTAAACCCCAATCAGGCTTCCTTGTAGGGCTACTGAGGGTGGGATCCGACCTGGGGCTTCAGGGGCCTCTGCCTACCCTCACCCCCACTCCACCCACCCCACCCAGGTTCCTCATCAATGAAGCCCAACTAGGGGCTTCCCAGAGATTGGAGACCAGCTTGAAGGGTGAAGCTAGGTTCCAGGGTGCTTGGTGCCCCTGGAAGGCCTTGGCATCGTCAGACGGAGCCCCAGATATTGTCTGAACTGGGTACCAGCTTGAAGGGTGAAGCTAGGCTCCAGGGTACTTGGTACCCCTGGAAGGCCTTGGTATCATCAGACAGAGCCCCAGATATTGTCTGAACTGGGCACCAGCTTGAAGGGTGAAGCTAGGCTCCAGGGTACTTGGTACCCCTGGAAGGCCTTGGCATCGTCAGACAGAGCCGAGGCCAGATATTGTCTGAACTGCCCATCCCCAACACCTCCAGCCCCTCCAAGTACAAGGCCATAAGGGGCCTCTGCTCCTTTTTGAGGCCAGGGTGGACAAGGCCCTGGTTGCAGGCAGCTAGGGGTCTCTGCATTCTTCACATGGTCTCAGGTCCCCTTTTCTCCCCTACAGGAGGACCTGAAGCCATCTGCTCCCCAACAGGAGGGTGAGGCTGCCAAAGAGGAAGAGGAAGTGGCAGAGGAGGTAGGAGCTGAGCTCCTGGGGTGCACCATGGAGGGTTCCTGGGTAGGGACCGCATGTCCCACAGACTCACTGCTTCCTTCCAGAGCCCACAGGGGCCTCCTGAACTTCTGCAGCCCTGACAGGGACTGTGGGCAGGGCTAACCTTAAACCTGTGTGGGAGGTCCCCGCATGGATGACCCTTCAGGCATGGGGCACAGAGGACAACCTTTCCCAGCCCAGTCAGGGTGGCCCGTGAGGGTTGGGCCTGGAACTGGGTGTGCAGGTCATTATCTCTCCCAGGCCCAGAGTGGGGGAGACTAGAGGGCTGCAGGTCAGTGCGGACGCCCTGAGGAGCGCTCCTCTGCCTTGGACACCATCCCCTTCCAGCACAAGGAGTGCCCGCCTTGAGTGACCTGCGGCTGCCCACGCTTCTGCCCTCATGCCTGGCCACCCCTGGCCTGTCATCTGTGCTGCTGCACCAACCTCACGGCCCTCCCTCTGCCCCGCCCACCCTCTGCCCCTTCTGACCCCACATATACTGCTGTGAATTTTTTTTTTATGATTCCAAATAAAACTTGAGCCCACTCCTGCCTTGCTTCCTCTCGGTGCTGTGTAGCTTGAGAAGGGATCCCCAGGCCTCCCCAGGAAGAGGAGCAGATTCAGCCTGTTGATAGGATCAGGTACCCTACAGGGACACACACAGGGCATTCATGGGACCTGTGTGAACAGGCGCTGCCTTCAGGAACACCAGCAACCCACCCATGGCCTTTAAAATGGAGGAGGTGGCACTGCCTTTGGCCCCCCAAGACATTTGGCAGGACTCACAGACCCATCCACAGGGACAACTTAGCTCAGCCTCACGGTGGCCCCCGCCTACCTGCTCTGCGTCCCTGAGGAACCCACTGTCAGCAGGAGGTGAAGATGGGCTCTTGGGCCTTCCCTCCCTGTGTGTCCTGGGCTCCCGTGTCGCACAGGGAATGGGGCCACCTAACATCCTCTCTGGGGCAAACAGTAACTTTCAAATATGGAGAAGTCTAAACCCAGTGAGGATGAAGGGCATACCCCAGCAGAGACAAGAGGTGACCTTGCGGTGCCTCCCTCCTGGCCCTACCCAGCCTCACGCTCCCCACAGGACCTGGAGCTAGGTACCCCCTGCAGCCCTCCTGCACCCAGAAGCCTGTCAGGTGCCACTAAAAACATAACGGAGACGCAAGAGGGCACACCTTCAAAGAAAAATAAAAAGCAGGCCGGGCGTGGTGGCTCACGCCTGTAATCCAAGCACTTTGGAGGCCAAGGCAGGTGGATCACCTGAGGTCAGGGTTCAAGACCAGCCTGACCAACATGGTGAAACCCCATCTTTATTTAAAAAAAATTAAATTAAAAAAAAAAGAAAAAGAAAAAGCAACAGCTGCTGAGTTCTTCGTAGGTGTTGACTGGGCCCTGTTCTGAGCACTCGACCATATTCAATTCTCAGAACAAACTTCCTAGGTCGGAGCTGTAGATCCAGGTTTTGCTGAGAAGCACAGGACTGGGCAGAAGCCCAGGTGGCCCCCAGCCCTGCTATGGACTCGGGGACTGCATGGGCCCCAGGGTGCTTACAATGGATCGCCCCCCACCCAACCCAAGGTTTCAAAACAACCCCAGGCCCTCTGGCCAGTGTCCTACATGAAGGACTCTTTGCATCGTGCCCAGCAGGTTTGTTCAGAGTGGGCTGAGCAAACAGCCCCACTGGCCGGGGTTGTTTTGAAATCTTGTATGCCTGGCAGGCTTGTTCAGACCAGTGTTCCCTAGGGATCCCGCTTTCCCCTTTGATACTCAGACAGTTTGGGCTCAGAGCATCTCAGTGACTTGCCCCAAGCCTCCAGGCCTGGGTGTTGGAGCCAGAGCTTAAGGCCATCCACATGTGACTTCAGACACTGCCCTGTCCACACCACCTCCCCATCCAGCCTCCACAGTAGGTTCAAGGGGAGCCCAGGGAGCTGGGAGCCCAGTCAGGCCTAGCTGAGCTGGGCTGTATCCATCGTCTAGCCATGGACATCCACTGGGAAGGCAGAAAGGAACAGGGGGCTGCTGGTCTCCACACCCCCAAACCCTGTCATGGGCAGGCAGGAAGGGTCTGGAAGCAGCTGAGGACAGTCAGGGCTGTTCCTGCTCCCCAGCCCAGACACGTGCACATGAGTAGGCCTGTACGAACCCCAGGAGCAGGCCACCTGGGCCTGGGTGTGCCCGAGAGTCCTCTGGGCTGTGAGAGAAAGCAAGGAGGGGCAAGGCTGGTCAGGTGATGGGGTGAGGGAGAGGGCACCTATGCCCGGCTCCCGGCAACAGCCTTCCCCAGGCTCCAGGGCCCTCTGCCTCTGCTGAAGAACCCCGGAGGGGGTCCCTGCTGCACCTACCACAGCCCCCCGCAACCCCCCTCACACAGACTCAGGGCTTGTTCCTGGACTCAAATGACAAACATCACCAGGAAGCCCCTTCCCAGCCGTGGACACCGGCAGTGCTCTTTACCTTTGAACCCTCACGTGCTCTGCGCCCTGTGAGGCTGCTTCTGACCTCCCTGCAGGAGCACGGTCGACTCCCCTCATCCACAGGGATACACCCAAGATGTTCCCAGATGCCTGCAACCCCAGACAGTACCAAAGCCTACATGTCACAGGTCTTCCTACACATACATCCCTATGATAAAGTTTATACATTAGGCACAGTAAGGGACTAACAATAACAAATAAGAAAATGGAACAATTTTACAATACACTGTATAAAAGTTATTTAAAATATGAATTGTTTATTTCTAGAATTTTCTTTTTTTTTTTTTTTTGAGATGTGGTCTCACTCTGTCATCCAGGCTGGAGTATAGTGGCGCCACCTCTGCTCACTGCAACCTCTGCCTCCCAGGTTCAAGTGATTCTCCTGCCTTCGCCTCCCAAGTAGCTGGGACTACCGGTGTGCAGCACTACGCCCAGCTAATTTTGGTATTTTTAGTAGAGACAGGGTTTCACCATGTTGGCCAGGCTGGTCTCGAATTCCTGACCTCAAGCGATCTGCCTTCCTTGGCCTCCCAAAGTGCTGAGATTACAGGTGTGAGCTACTGCACCCAAGTATTTCTGCAATTTTCCATTTAACATTTTGGACCTTACCGATTGTGGTGCGGGGGCCAAGGAAAAGCTTCCCCTTTACCCTTTGAAGGTTGACTGAAAAGACAGCTCATAAAAGCAGATTAGGAAAAATGGAATACACGTTCATTAGCATTCGAGGGGGAAATCAGTGACTGTGTCACCATGAAATGGGGTACAGATGAGCAACGGAGAAGTGTGGATGATTTTAGGGGGCTGGTAAATCATTTTTAGGGGAATTCAGTGGGCTTGAAGAACATATAGTGGCCTTGGACAAAGCCTGTTGGGCTCACAGAGCGACCACGGTTGGCAAAATCTGTCCAGGTGTGTGAGCAGGCTGCAGTCTCTCTTCCTGTAACATGAGTTCAGTCGAAGAAAACTCTGGGAAAGGACCAGGGGTCAATGCTTTCTTCTTTGGTGGGTCCAGATTTTAGGCAGATGAGGAACTTCAGAGAACAACTTTACCGTGTGCTTTGGAAGAGACAAAGGGTTAAGGGAGCTGGGGGAGTCTGGTCAGAGAGACCTTAAGGCTTCTTCAGTTCAGAGTGTCACAGCGTCATACTTTGGGGTATTGGTTTCTGAGCCCCAACAGTGGGTAACTGCAGAAAGTGAAGCCATAAATTAGCTGTGTGTGGTGGTGGGCTCCTGTAATCCCAGATACTCAGGAGGCTGAGGCAGGAGAACTGCTTGAACCTGGGAGGTAGAGGTTGCAGTGAGCCAAGATTGCGCCATTGCACTCCAGCCTGGGCAAGAAGAGCAAAACCTTGTCTCCAAAAAGAAAAAAAAAAGTGAAACCGCAGCAAAGGGGGTCCATGGTAACACCATGGCTTTCTGCCCCTCCTTGTCTGAGAAGCGCTGGTGCCCTGCACCCTCTCACAACGTCCACTGCTGAGTGCTGGGCACCCTTCAGCCCATTTACTCTTCACAACACACTTTGGGGAGATGCTGTGATGTAATGGGGATGTCAAGGCTCACGACTTGTCTTAAGTGTATCTGAACCCAAGAGGTTTGACAGCAGTGCCTACTGCTAGAGCCACGCTGAGCTGTCTCTATCATCACATGCTGGGGGCTGGCTGTCCCTTCCCACGCAGGCTGCTCCCATCCTGTCCAGCTCATTGCGCATTGGACCTGGAGTGCAGTGGCACCAGCAGCCTGATAAACAGGAGCACTCAAAGGCCTGCCTGGCTATCAGGCGTTACCAGTGGGATTTCAGGAAGGCTGGCAGGGCTGCGGCTGGCTGGGCAGGGCAGGGCTAAGCTGGGCTCCCGAGTCCCCCAGGCATTGATCTGGCCACTTCCAGGGTAGGGCCAGGCTCTAGGCGGGAATGGGCGGGGGCTGGGAGGAGCATCACTGCGCTTTGTTTTGTCTGAGACCCGCTCCCTCCCTTCCTCCATCTAATCTCACAGCCTGCCTCTTCCCCTTGCCCAGGGTTGACCTCATCTCCATTAATCCATACCCAGCATGTGTGTGTGTGTGTGTGTGTGTGTGTACAGGCGCACTTCCAGACGTCCCCCTCTAGGTGCCAACCCCGCACCACTAGAAGCAGGGCATGTGCCAGCAGAGCAGGGCTGTGTGGTAGGGGCTCCCCAGAGCTCCAGAATAGGGGAGACGCTGACTGAGGTGCAAGAAACAGCCCGAGACAAGAAGTGTTAGAGAGACCCAGAGACGCAGGGCGTGTGTGCACTGGCCTCCAGGCCCTGAAGACTGATTCTGCAGTGCGAGTACACCCCCCTGTGTGGGGCCTGACCCACGCTCCTTGTGTGCCAGGGGAATGTGTCTCGAAGGTTGTTTTTCTGCCCCCAGGGATGACCTCCTCCACTCAGGCTCACATCCCTAAGTCCCCTCCTAACAGCCCCAAGTCGTACCCTAGCGCCTTGCCTGTCCCATCTCAGGAAAGGTGACCTGAGAGGCCCAAGCTTATTCCTGCCCTCCCTGAGCCATGCTTCCTGCCCAGCTTCCTCAGGCTTCGGTGACCAATGGCAATCTCCTTGCCTGGGCTGGGCACACACACACACTGCCCTGTCCTCCTTGGGGTTGCATGGTCTGCAGGTGCACACGCCCATGTCTCATCTTCTGGGGGGAAGGATTTACAAGGCCCTCTCTGTCTGCATCCACTGGGTCACAATGGCTGCAGGCAGAGAGCCAGTCAGCAGTGCCCCAGCAGGTGTGTGGGGCTGGGGGCTCCGCTGTTGCCAGAGCCCTAGGCTTTACAGCCACCTAGGAGGGTTCACAGATTCAAGTCTCTGCCACATGAGTTTGGGTAAGACCGACTTAGCTCTCTCTGCCTGCTTCTTTCTATGCACTGATGCTATTAATAAAAATACCCATTTCAAGAGATGGTTGTAAAGATCATACCAGTCACTGAAGAGCATTAGGCAGTGCCTGGCACAAGACAAATGCTCAATAAAAGGCAGCTGCTGTCATTCGTGTGGACACCAGCCCTGCGCTCCTGCCCTGGAGCTGACCCACCGCTCACACCCAGGATCAGAAAGGGAGGGCTGGGGCTGATGAGCTGGGAGTGCCCTTCTCCTGCCCCCAGCTCCTCTCTGGACCCCTGCACCAGCCCCTCTGCAGTCCTAGCCCTTCTTCGGTCCCTGGTTCGGTCCGCCCCTTTCCCACCGCGGCCCGCCTGAGGCCAGGATGTGCTCCCTGGCCGGCGGATTCTGGAGCAGGGCCCGGCCACTCCCCGGAGTCTGTATGCCGGGAACCGCCCCGCGCCCTCTCCCCTACGTGGGGTAGGCCGGCCCTGGGGCGCTTTAAAAACCGGAGCTGGCACTCGGCATCGCGACTCTGGGCAGGATCCAACGTCGCTTCAGCTGCTCTTGACGACTCCGCAGATCCCCCGAAGCCATGGCCAGCAAAGGCTTGCAGGACCTGAAGCAACAGGTGGAAGGGACCGCCCAGGAAGCGGGTGAGGACAGCGCGCGACCTAAGGTCCAGGCAGGGGCACCTGCGTGGACGCACAGGCAGAAGGGGCGGGTCTGCGCGGTCCGCAAGTGCGGGGACCGCAGCTTGGCTCGGAAGGCTCGTTCCTCCCCTGAGACCCGGGGCCGGCAGGACGCCCACCCCGACCAGCGGAGAGATGATGCCCAGAGAGAGGCGGTGGAACAGAGGCTCCTGGGGAGCTCGGGCCTCGCCGCGGGCACTGCGGGAGCCCTTCCGAGGAGGCCGCGCCCGGGTCCTCAGCCGAGGGTGAAGGTTCAGGACCCGGACACGGTGCGGCCCGCCACCACCTCCACCCTCGCGCGCCACCAGAGGCTGCCCCATACCCCACTGGACTTTATTTCCATCCCGCCCCCATTCCCGAAAAGTAATCATTGCCTTTAGTCCCCACTTGGCAAAGAAGGTCCTTAATTCCTCCACCTCTTTCCTTTTTCCGGAGGTGACACAGGTGGGATGGAGGCATGGGGGATGTGAGGAGACCCCTGGGTCACCAGGGTGGCTCTTCCCGCACATAGCCCAGGCTTCCTTAGGACTCCAGTTCCCAATCCGTCCTGCCTATATCCCAGTCGGGAGACAACATCCAAACGAACCCCTTCCTTCACGAGTGCCCCGGGGGGTCCATAGTTCCTCCCTTGAGACTAAAATGCTACCCAGGAGGCCTCCGTGTCAGGTCTCTTCCTTCTGGGCTTCACTTTACCATTTGAGAGCCGGGTGCAAAGGATGGGCTGCTTTCTGATAGGTTAATCCAGACGAGGTCCCCAAGAGCCTATCAGCACACTTGCCTGACTAACCCTCTCCGCAGGAGGGATCTGGGTAAAGCAGGCCCTTTCTTGTTCAGCAGCAGGGAAGAGTTACAGCTCTGCTGGCCGGGGGCTGGTGAGAGCCTGGAAACTCCATTCCCCACAGGCGGAAACTCTGGTCCCGAGGAGACGGCCCAGCCTTGGAAGTTTCGCCTCTTTCCTGCACTTGCCTCCTAATGTCTTACGCTGCCGGTCCAGAGGCACTGGCCTTGCTTGTGTGTCCTCCGGGGCAGGCCACGGGAGGGAGGAGGCGGTGAGAGCCTGGCAAAAGTCCAGGCCCAAGGGCCAAGTGCACAAAAGGTGGGAATTCAGGCATTTGGGCCAGGCTTCTAGGGGAGAAGTTGTAAAAGGGGGCAGGGGTCTTCTGGGCCATGCCCAGCAGCAGCCAACAGCCCAGATGCCAGCTGCAGCCTGGCCCTGCCCTGCCTTCCTTCCTCTGTCCAACATATTCTCAGCAGCCCTGGAGATGGAAAGGGAAGCCCCTCCCCAACAGGGGAGGAGCTCAGAGTTAGAAATAAACAAGAACACCCCAGAGGCATAGAAAGGGCTCCTGCCCCTCGGGCTGGATGGCCCTGGGCCAGGGACTTAATCTTCGTGGCATCCATCCCTAGAGCCTGTACGACAGAATACTCTGGAGAACACATGAGGTGCATGGCAATGGTGGGGCCCCTGTGGTCGGTGGTGCCTCAACAAGGGGTAAAGGCCACATCTCTCTGTTCCAGTGTCAGCGGCCGGAGCAGCAGCTCAGCAAGTGGTGGACCAGGCCACAGAGGCGGGGCAGAAAGGTCTGGTGAGGCTGGAGGGAGGCGGGCGACCCCAGCACACCTCCCACTCCCCACCCCACCCCGGGGCCCAGGCACACCCTCTCCTTTGCAGAGCCTTCTGCCCACACTGCCCCAAGCAGGTCCCCCGGGATACCCGGGCTAGGCTAAGCCTACGTGCACTGGTTCCCTCGGCCCTGCCTGACCTGCCCTCTTCCGCCCTTCCCCAGCCATGGACCAGCTGGCCAAGACCACCCAGGAAACCATCGACAAGACTGCTAGCCAGGCCTCTGAGACCTTCTCTGGGATCGGGAAAAAATTCGGCCTCCTGAAATGACAGCAGGGAGACTTGAGAGACCCCCCTCGAGGCGCCATCCAACAGAGCCTGGCCCTGAGCTTCGGGCGGCCGCCACCTCCTTGGTCTGCCCCCTCATTAAAATTCACGTTCCCACCCTGTGTCTACTTCGTGACTCCTCACAAGCTGGGCCCAGTTCTTCCATGCCAAGAGCAGAGTCCCCATAGCTGGAGACCTGGGATCCCAAATTCGGAAATCCAAGCCGACTGTCTCAGGAATGTTTTCCATCCCGCCAAAGGCCTCCCGACGCTCGCTGACCCGAGGCTCAGCCCCCATATCTGTTCTTGCCCCTCCCTCGTCTGATTCAGAAGCCAGCCCCCGCCCCTCATTCCCTGTCCCAGGATCCCGGGCCCTCCAGGGAGCCGGGCAGGACTAGGCCCCCAGATCCTCGGAAGGCTCCGCTCCGGGCGGGGCAAGGGGCCGTGCAAGGGCGGGAGCCTCAGGAACTTCTCTCCCCCAGTTGCTCCTGGAGGCTGGGAACAGGAGAGGCGACCCAGGGCCTCCGGACCTCAGGCGGCGGGAGGTTGTGGGGGCGACGCGGGTGGGGAGCCGGGCTTCCGGCCCTCGCTACCCCGCCTCGGCCTACGGGGTGCCTGCGCGCCCGCCCCACCCGGCGGTGAGTCACGGGGCAGGGCCTGCGGGACGCTTTGTTGTGTGGGGCGCTGCAGCTCGGCTTGGTCCTGCCCTGACACGCCCCTGGGAGGGGCTTCGGGGCTCGGGGCCTTGCACGTGAGCACAAAGATGGGGGGCGGGGCCTTGCACGTGCGCGCTCGCGTGCAGGAGACCCCTCCCTTCCGCAGCCCTTTCGTTGGGGACAAACCTGTAACTTCGGCCCCCAGACGGTTCTGTCGGGCTAGTCCTGGATGGACTGGGGTTCCCAGCACCCCTGGCACGTGTTCACGCCCGCGGCCCCGGCCCCGGCCCCGGGTACGCCCTGCCGGTGGGTGACTCACATGGCACTGGTTGAGCGCCGGATGAGGCCCGGCCCTGGCAATGGGTGCAGGCTGCTGCGGCCCCTTCCTCCCCGCGCCAGCTCCGCCCCACTGGGCCCCTAGCGGTTCCTGTCCCACAGCTCCAAGCCTTTACCCCGGCACTCCCTCCACCTGCAATCGCCTCCTATCCAGACGGCGCGTCTGGGGACTCTGCGTTTCAGTTCAAACATACTGACTACGCCGCGCTTCCCAGTTCTGGGGAGATTTAGCCAGCGGACTCGAGGTGCGCGCCCTGCCTTCCTGGCCTCCCAGGAGGGGACGGTGTCCCCAACCTGGCTGCCAGCCCAGGTGCTGCGGGGCAGGTCTGCCTAGGAGGCCGTTCCCTTCTCCAGTCTGAGATCTCCCGCGCGGGGCACACGTCTGCCACCCTCATCCCAGACCTGCCCCGGTTCCACGGTCGGTTACTTGTTGCTGACTGTCCCCAAAAGGAAGGTCTCTCTAAGTCTGCAAAATGTGGGTAAGTCCTTGAAGAGACACCTGGAGCAGTATGGGGGGGGTGGCGTTTCCAGGACCTCCCGCCCCCGGGAACAGGTCCCAGGGTCTGGAGAGCCGGCCTCGGGGCCACTCTAGGAGACTGGTGGTGCTGGACTGGCAAAGCCCAGCGTGGTTCTGGTGTGCGTCATTCCTAGGTGACTCGGGGTGAATCCCAAGGGATTGTCCACTTTTTCTCCTTGTGAGTGATCGCCTTGGGCGCGAACCAGCTGTGGCCAAGGAGAGAGGTCAGGTCTGAGGCCAAGGGTCTTCTAGGAAAGGCTTTTCTTGCCTTAGGGCGGGGCGTGGTGGCTCACGCCTGTAATCCCAGCACTGTGGGAGGCTGAGGCCCGGAGAATGGCTTGAGCCCGGGAGGTCAAGGGCCGCTGCACTCAATCTGGGCAACACATTGAGGCCCTGTCTTAAAAAAAGAATAAATAACTAAAAAGACCAGCCACCTTTCATCTTCCACTGGACATCTTGTGGCTGGAAAGGATCCCTAGAACCAGCCCCTTGAAACCACAGGAGGAAGAAGCCTGAGGAATAGCCCACCTGCTGATTAGGGCAGAGCCTCCTGAACCTCCAGCTTCCCACAGCACCCCCTCCCTGTCCACCTCAGCCACCTTGACCTTCCCATCATGCTCCTGCTGCCTGGGGATCTTCATACCTGCTGCGTTTTCTGCCTGGCATACTCTCCGTAAATGACCCTTGCCTATTGCTCTTCCAGACGTCTCGTCTCAGCGGCCTTGGGCATGCCCCCCTCCCCCACACACTCACAATGTATCAGGCCACTGGTGACACATTCTCACACCCCCTGTACCTCCTTTTTACAGTCACAATGAATTAATCCTTTGCCTTTCATGTGTGCTTCTCCATCGTGGTGGTTCATGGAGCTGGAGCCAGTCCTCTCTCCTAATTAGTGCATGCCCAGTGCTTTCTGCGGTGCTCAGGCAGCAGTGGCTAAATGAATGCATGGAGGACCATCCTTTTGTTCTCTTGTTGGGTGACAGTGAGTTCTCATTTTCAGGTTCACCATGGAGCCGTCTCTTCAATGCAGCCCCTTCCATGCTGTCCCAGCCCCATGGAGCTGGCGCTCCCACGGTGCTGTGCAATTGCCTGTTCCTATGTGCCTCTGCTCCCCAACACTGGGAGCCCTGGAGGGCAAGGCCAGGTGAGACTTGCCTTTTGGATCATGTCTGGGACACAGAGGGGCACAGAGCCAGTGTCACTGTAATAGTTCCCTTGCCCCACCGCAGGGCAAGTCCATACAGCCGAAACACTGGGTTGCAGCAGAGAAAGAGGTTTAATTGCAGGGCTACCAGACAAGATGGGAGAAAACCTCAAATCTCTCTCCTAGGAGTTTGGGGATAGGGTTCTTAAGAGGTTTAGAGCAGGCAAAAGTGTGAAGATTGTTGATTGGTTGAAGAGTGCAGAGTGAAATCATGGCACAGGGAGATGAAGAAACTATTCTTTTTTTTTTTTTTTGAGATGGAGTTCCGTTCTTGTCACCAGGCTAGAGTGCAGTGGCACGATCTGGGCTCACTGCAACCTCTGCCTCATGGTTCAAGCAATTCTCTTGCCTCAGCCTCCGAAGTAGCTGAAATTATAGGCATCCACCAGCACGCTTGGCTAATTTTTGTATTTTTAGTAGAGGCTGGGTTTCACCACGTTGGCCAGGCTGGTCTCGAACTCCTGGCCTTGTGATCTGCTTGCCTCAGCCTCTCAAAGTACTGGGATTACAGGCGTGAACCAGTGCCCAGCCAAAACTATATTCTTATGCTGATTATGTCCCTCTGAGCTGTTCAAACTAGTTAGGGTCATTTGTTTCACTGGATCTGAAAAACATTTTAGGCTGGACATGGCTCATGCTTGTAATCCCTGTACTCTGGGAGGCTAAAGTGGTTGGATTACCTGACGTTATGAGTTCAAGACCAGCCTGGCCAACATAGTGAAACCCCATCTCTACTAAAAATACAAAAATTGTCCAGCTACTCGGGAAGCTGAGGCGGAGAATCACTTGAACCCAGAAGGCAGAGGTTGCAGTGAGCAGAGATGGTGCCACTGCACTCCAGCCTGGAAGACAGACTGAGACCCCCATCTCAGAAACAAACAAACAAACAAAATGTTTTAAGCAATTCCTAAACAAAAGCTTATGATTCTAACATCAGAAAGCCAAACTGTAGGAACAGTGGGGATGCAGATGGTCAGTATCCAGTGCCAAGGGAAGTTCCGTGGAAGGAATCTGATCAAAGCACAGCCTCATTAATGCTTAATTATAACTGTATTGCTTCTGTCTAGAATGCTTGTTAACTCTGTGAGGACAGCTTCTCCAGAGGAGCCTTTGGGAGCCTACACTGCCCAGGCCTGTCTACACCAGGTTCATGGACGTGCTGAGGAGGAAGGACTGTGGTCACACTACACCTGCTGGGTGTCAGTCAAGTCTCCAGAGATCAATTCTTCCATTAGCAATGCCACAAATAATTCCTAATTCTACGAATTCCAGTTCCCCATCTAGCCAAACACACAGTCACTAACAGTACACTGTGGTTCCACTTACAAATGACCGCGTTTTTGGGTGGACCTGTTCCCTTAAGCCATTGTCTCTGGATGGCATTCCTTCCTCCCTCCTCTTCTTCACCCCTGTTTTCAGTCTGTAGGACGAGCTTCCTTGTAGTTATCTCCCAAACATCTACCACTGGATTTCTCAGCTTTTACCCCTGTCAGACTAAGCATGAGGCGGCGTGCAGATTCTTCCACTTTCGCCTCCTCTCCCCTTGGCTTGCTCCCCCACATTTAAAAATGTTAGTTGTCCAATATCTACATGGTGAGAACAAGCAGATTCACATTCCATTCCTTAACCCTGAACCACACCTTTGTATTTGTCTTAGATCTGCAATTGAAGATATTAAAAGCTGTCTGCCATTCCTTCTGCTGAATAGTTTCTGCTATCTTTTGGTTGGTTAGAATTAGTCCTGCAGAGTCTTCTGTGCTTTTTTTTTTTCTTTGAGACAGAGTTTTGTTCTTGTTTCCCAGGCTGCAGTGCAATGGCGAGATCTTGGCTCACTGCAACCTCTACCTTCTGGGTTCAAGCTATTCTCCTGCCTCAGCTTCCCGAGCAGCTGAGATTACAGAGGTCCGCTGCCGCACCCGGCTAATCTTTGTATATTTGGTGGAGACAGGGTTTTACCATGTTGGCCAGGCTGGTCTTGAGTGCTTGACCTCAGTGATCCACCTACTTCGGCCTCCCAAAGTGCTGGGATTACAGGCCTGAGCCACCACGCCCGGCCCAGAGTCTTCTCAAGAATGAAATAGTTACAGATGATAAATGTTTACAGAGATAAGCATCTGAGATCTCAGTTAATAATTTTTATAGGTGGGTAATGGTTCCATGAGGGTTCATTATAGTCTCCCGGGTTCGAGCGATTCTCCTGTCTAAGCCTCCTGTCTTTAGCTCATGCCTGTGGCTGGAATTCCAGGCATGCGCCACCACACCTGGCTAATTTTTGTATATTTAGTACAAACAAGGTTTCACCATGTTGGCTAGTCTGGTCTTGAACTCCTGGCCTCAGGTGATCTGCCCACCTTGGCCTCCCAAAGTGCTGGGATTACAGGCGGGAGCCACCGCACTCGGACCATTATATTCTACTTTTGTGTATGACATTTTCTATTTTTAAAAAGGTAAAAAAGTTAACAATTTTTTAAAAAGAAGGGCTTATATAAACAGTATTCTGGTTTTTAAATGTTTGGTTGGTATTGTTAGTCTATAGCCTTTAGACTTTATCCCTGGCTGGGTTTGAGGTCTGTGGCTCCTTCTTCAGCTTGAGCGTCTTCTAGGTGTGGCCATACTGCCTTCTGGCGTAGAAGGTTGAGCAGGCCCTACATGTATGATGTCCACTGAAACTTCTTTTTTAAAAAAATTTTTATTTTAGGCCGGGTGGGTGGCTCACGCCTGTAATCCAAGCACTTTGGAGGCCAAGGCGGGCAGATCACCTGATGTCGGGAGTTCAAGACCAGCCTGACCAACATGGTGAAACCGCATCTTTAAAATAAATAAATAAATAAATTTTTATTTTAACTTATTATTTATTTTGAGGTAGGGGTCTCATTGTGTTGCCCAGGCTGGTCTCAAACTCTTGGCTTCAAGCAGTCCTCCCACCTTGGCCTAACAAAAGGCTGGGATTACAGGGGTGAGCCACTGTACCAACCCCCTACTGGATTTTTTTTTTGGAGAGACAGGATCTGGCTCCGTCACCCAGGCTGGAGTGCAGTGGCCTGATCATGGGTTCCTGCAGCCTCAAACTTCTGGGCTCAAGTGATCCTCCTACCTCAGCCTCTCAAGTTGTTGGGATTACAGGTGTGTGCCACCATGCTCAGCTAATTAAAAAAAAATTTTTTTTGGAAAGATGGAGTCTCACTATGTTGTCCAGGCTGATGTCAAACTCCTGGGCTCAAGAGATCCTCCCACCTCGGCCTCCCCACAGCACTGGGATTATGGACATGAGCCACTGTATCCAGACCCCCACAGGAACTTTCTAATAAGCAACATGATCTTTCAGGCTTGCTCTCTTTCTTTATGTTTGAAGTACAATAATTTCTCTAGAGTCTGTCTCAGTGGTTATGGTTATGGTTCACTGTTCCCTGATGTGCAGTTTGCCCTTTCAGTACCAATTCAAGGCCAGGTGTGGTAGCTCAGGCCTGTAATCCTAACACTTTGGGAGGCTGAGGTGGGAGGATAGCTTGAGCCCAGGAGTTCGAGATCAGACTGGGTGACATGGTGATACCCCATCTCTACAAAAAAACAGAGCAGTATCCAAGTGTGGTGGTGCACACCTGTAGTCCCAGCTACTAAGAAGGCTGAAGTGGGAGGATTCCTTGAGCCCAGGAGTTGGAGGCTGCAGTGAGCCATGATTGTGCCACTGCACTGCAGCCTGAGTGGCAGAGTGAGAGTCTGTCTCAGAAGAAAATTGTAGGCAGGGTGCAGTGGCTCACGCCTGTAATCCCAGCAGTTTGGGAGGCTGAGGCAGGCGGATCACGAGGTCAAGAGATCAAGACCATCCTGGCCAACATGGTGAAACCCCATCTCTACTAAAAAATAAAAAAATTAGCTGGGTGTGGTGACGTGCGCCTGTAGTCCCAGCTACTCGGGAGGCTGAGGCAGGAGAATTGCTTGAACCTGGGAGGTGGAGGTTGTAGTGAGCTGAGATCACACCACTGCACTCCAGCCTGGCGCCTGGTGACAGAGCAAGACTCCGTCTCAAAAAAAAAAAAATTGTATGTATGTATGTGTATTTATATATATATATACATGTATGTGTGTATATATATGTGTGTGTGTATATATATATATATACCTGTGCATGTGTGTGTATATATATATACATATATATCCAGAAGACAGATCGTTGGATCATAAATTAGCTCTATATTTAATTTTTGGAGGAATCTCCATACTATTTCTCTTCCTTTTTTTTTTTTTTTTTCTTGAAATCGAGTCTTGCTCTGTCGCCAGGCTGGAGTGCAGTGGTGTGATCTCAGCTCACTGCAATCTCCGCTTCCCGGGTTCAAGCGAGTCTCCTGACTCAGCTTCCCAAGTAGCTGTGACTACAGGCAGGCACCACCACACCTGGCTAATTTTTGTATTTTTAGTAGAGACGGGGTGTCACCATGTTGGCCGTGCTGGCCTCGAACTCCTGGGCTCAAGTGATTCTCATGCCTCTGCCTCTGGAGGAGCTAGGACTATAGGCGTGCACCACTGTGCCCAGCTCCTGCTTAACTGCGTTTTAAAATATTTGCTCTGTTCCATCGCTCAGCTTTCTTCTTTGGGAATTCCAAGTGTGAGTATGAAGTTCTTTTCTTCCTACTTCCCATAGCTACTGTTGTCTTCCAAATACTGTATCTTTTTCATATGATTCCTTTTTTTCTTTACTTTTCCCATTTTTGTTCCAAGGCATCTACTGTGGTATCCACCTTCCTGTGCTTCTTATCGTCTTCTTATCTGCCGTGGTGTGTTTCATCTTCTTTCTTCCATTCATTTCTGAGATGTGTAAGTTTCTCTTCTGCCTACTCTTGCTGTCTGGCCAACTCCTCTCAGAGTTCTGGCAACTACTGTACAGGCTTCCTTCATAACAACTGTTGTTTATTAAGTGTCTTCTTTTCTTCCTAAAATTCATGTTGGAATGTTGACTATTCTTTTTCCATATTTAAAAATAGTATGCTTTTACTGTTAACTAGAAAAAAGTGAAGTGCAGAAGTATGTCTCTATGGTATGCTGTCCTTCTGTAAGAAAGAGAGATGAAAGAAAATACCATGTCTCTGTTTATTTGTAGGAAGTGCAGGGAGGGCAGTCACAGTGGCTCATGTCTGTAATCGCAGCACTTTGGGAGGCTGAGGCAGGCAGGTCACTTGAGGCCAGGAGTTTGAGACCAGCCTGGCCAACAGGGTGAAATTGTCTCTACTAAAAATACAAAAATAAGCCAGGTGTGATGGCACATGCCTGTAATCCCAGCTACTTGGGAGGCTGAGGCATGAGAATCACTTGAACTGGGAGGCGGAGGTTGCGGTGAGTTAAGATTGTGTCACTGCACTCCAGCCTAGGTGACAAGGCGTGGACGCCTGTTGTAATCCCAGTGCTTTGGGAGGCTGAGGCAGGCGATCACTTGAGGTCAGGAATTTGAGACCAGCCTGGCCAACATGGTGAAACCTCATCTGTACAAGAATACAAAAAAATTAGCTGGGCATGATGGCGGGTGCCTGTAATCCCAGCTACTTGGGAGGCTGAGATGAGAGAATCACTTGAATCCAGGAGGCGGAGGTTGCAGCGAGCTGAGATCACGCCATTGTACTCCAGCCTGGATGACAGAGCGAGACTCCATCTCAAAAAAAAAAAAAAGCCCGCAGGATTTTTTATTTATACTAATAAATATAGAAATATAGCTGGGTGCAGTGGCTCATGCCTGTAATCCCAGCACTTTGGGAGGCCTGAGGTGGACGGATCACTTGAGCTCAGGAGTTCAAGACCAGCTTGAGCAATATGGTGATACCCCATCTCCATACCTACACACACACACACACACACACACACACACTCATAAAGTTAAAAAAAAAGAAAGAAAAGAAATATCTATGTGTGTGTGTATGAATGAGTAAATACATACTTATATTTCCTAGCTCTGCCTGCTGAGAGTTCCTAGGCACAATGATACCCCAGGAATAATGAGCACATCTTAGCACTCAGATCTTGGTATCTGAATTACATTCTCCAATAAAAGGAACTAGGTCTCCCAAGAGAAACGGTTGATTGTAGGGCTTCGGTATGGGACATGCAAGGTGAGCCTGGAACAGCCTTGTGCCAGAAAGTCAGGAAACACTAAAAAAAAAAAATACTTTAAGATGAGGGCTTGTTGAAAGAACACAGGAGCCAACCTGAGGAATGGTCTAACAACCAAAGCTGGAATAATTTGAGCAACAAAATAAATAACAATAGTTTCAGGTTATAATCCACAGAAGAAAATAAAATAAATATTTGTGAATCCATACTAATAATGGACTAAATAAAGATGAAGAAGGGACACCTCATGGTAGAATTCTATTTAAATAATGTGGGAAGAAAGAGGGCAATAGTGAATCACCATTAGGCAAACTGCAGAAAGAATTACTGCCGATAATAATCCCTGATGGATGCTAAAATTAGCGTGCAAAAGTTTGAGGAGCTGTCAGATTATTTTCAATGAGGGTGGGTGTTAAGATCATTCAATGGGGAAAAGACAATCTTCAGTAAATGATGTTGGGAAAACTGGATATCCACTTGCAAAAGAATGAAGTTGGGCCTGGGCACGGTGGCTCATGCCTGTAATCCAGTACTTTGGGAGGCCAAGGTGGGTGGATCACTTGAGGTCAGGAGTTTGAGACCAGCCTGGCCAACATGGTGAAACCGCCATCTCTACTGAAAAAAAAAATACAAAAATTAGCTGGACGTGGTGGTGGGTGCCTGTAGCTCCAGCTGCTTGGGAGGCTGAGGCAGGAGAATCACTTGAACGGGAAGGCAGAGGTTGCAGTGAGCCAAGATTGTGCCCCTGCACTCCAGCCTGGGCAACAGAGTGAGACTTTGTCTCAAAAAAAAAAAGAGAGAATGAGGCTGGACCCTTACCTTACACCTTTAGAAAAATTAACATGGATCATGTCAGGCCTCCATGTGCAAGCCTGGACCCAGAAAGTCTAAAGTCCTGCCTGCCTCGGCACCCCCTCTACCCCCCCACCCCCTGCCAGCGTTCGCCAATATCCCTGATGACCCAGCTGAGCTTCCATGGACATAAGCTTCCCCTCAACCCACCCTGCCATCTTAACTATTATTAGGATAATGTGAATACTCCTTACCCCACCCTGCCATCTTAACTACTCTTATGCCTTACCCCATCCACCATTGTAACCTTGCCCCTACCTCCACCACTGTAACTGATCTTACTCCATAACACCCCTGCCCCCTCCCCAAAAGATTTGCCTCAACCTATAAAACCAACTCCTATCCCATTGCCCTTCGCTAACACCCTTTTTGGCCTCAGCCCACCTGCACCCAAGTGAATAAACAGCCATGTTGCTCACACAAAGCCTGTTTAGGGTGTCTCTTCATTCCAAGCACGTGTTTTAACAGATCAAAGACAAAATATAAGAGCTAGAACTATAAAACTCTTAGAAGAAAGCAGGAGAAAAGCTTCATAACCTTGGATTTAGATCAGATATAACCTCTGGTATTTAAAAAAAAAAGACATTGCTGGGCGTGGTGGCTCACGCACATAGTCCTAGCACTTTGGGAGACTGAGACAAGAGGATGATTTGAGGTCAGGAGCTCGAGACCACCCTGGCCAACATGGTGAAACCCCCATCTCTACTAAAAATACAAAAAAGAAAAAAAAAAAAAGACAAGACATTAGATTTAGCAATGATTTCTCAGCTATGACACCAAAAGCACCAGCAATAAAAGTGAAAGTACATAAATTGAACTGCATCAAAATTTAAAACTTTTGCCAGATGTGGTGGCTTATGCTTATAATCCTAGCACTTTAGGAGGCCAAGTTGGGTGGATCACTTGAGGTCAGGAGTTGGAGACCAGCCTGGCCAACATGGTAAAACCTTGCCTCTACTAAAAATACAAAATTAGCCAGGTGTGGTGGTGCGTGCCTGTAATCCTAGCTACTTGGGAGATCTCGCTCTGTATCTAGAGAGAATATATTTTAATAGAGTAATTGCTTTTTTTTTTTTAGACAGGGTCTTGCTTTCTCACCCAGGCTGGAGTTGCAGTGGCGCCGTCACGGCTCACTGCAGCCTCACCCTCCTGGACTCCAGTGATCCTTCGACCTCAGCTCCCCACAAGTAGCTGGGACTAAAGGCCCACACCACCACGCCTAGCTAGTTTTTGTATTTTTTTTTGTAGAGGCAGGATGTCACCATGTTGTCCAGGCTGGTCTTAAACTCCTGGATTCAAGCAGTCCTCCTGCTCCAGCCTCCCAAAGTGTTGGGATTACAGGCATGAGCCACAGTACCCGGCCACATCTCACTGTCTTGCCCAGGCTAGGCTCAGACTCCTGGACTCAAGCCATCCTCCCAGCCTGGCCCCTCGAAATGCTAAGATTATAACCTCCAGTGTCACTACATTCTCACCAATGCTTATTTCCTCCTGTTTTTTAAAAAGTAGCAGCCATTCTAATGGATGCATAGTGGTATCTCCTTATAGTTTTGATTTGCATTTCTTTATGATTAGGGATGTTGAGCATCTTTTCAAATGTTTGCCATCCATTTGCATATCATCCTTGAAGAAACAGAAAGTCCTTTCCTCGTTTTTAAATTGAATTTTTTAAATTGTCATGCTGTAGGAATTCTTTATATATTCTGCATATTAGCTTCTTATCAGACAGATGATCTGCAAGTATTTTCTCCCATTCCATATGTTACCTTTTCATTCTGTTGATTGTGCCCTTGATGTACAGTTTTTAATTTTTTTTTAAGGTGGAGTTTCGCTCTTGTTGCCCGGGCTGCAGTGCTGTGGTGTGATCTGAGCTCACTGCAACCTCCTCCTCCCGGGTGCAAGCAATTCTCCTGCTTCAGCCTCCTGAGTAGCTGGGATTACAGGTGCCCACCATCATGCCCAGTTAATTTTTGTATTTTTAGTAGAGACACGGTTTTACCATGTTGTCCAGGTTGGTCTCAAACTCCTGACCTTAGGTGATGCCCACCTTGGCCTCTGAAAGTGCTGGGATTACAGGCGTGAGCAACTCTGCCTGGCTGTACACAACCCTCTTGAAGCATGCATTACCCTTTCCCTGTACTATATAAGCCCTGGGTTCTGGGGCTAATAGTGCAGGGATCCACCAACTTGTCTTGGTGCCATCGCTGACTTGGTTTCTGTTCATAAATGTCTATTAAATGTTTCTTTCTGAGAAACTGGATTTGTCAGCCTCTTTCTTTGGTATCTCAGGTTCCTTGGCCTTTGTGGGTAGATTTATATAGACCTGCTCACTACAGAACTGGCGGTTTCTCAAAAAATTAAAAATAGGATTGCCAAATGATCCAGCAATATCATGCTGTGTATATAGCCAAAATAATTGAAAGCAAGATCTCATAGAAATATCTGTACACTGATATTCATAACAGTGTTAGTCACACTTGTCAAAAGATGGAAGCAACCTAATTGTCCATAAGCAGATGAATGGATAAAATGTGGTATATACATACCATAAAATATTCTTCAGCCTTAAAAAAGGAAGAAATTCTAACACATGCTACAACATGGGTGAACACTGAGGACATAATGCTAAGTGAAATAAACCAGTTACGAGAAGACAAATACTGTGTTCTTTCACTTACGTGAAGTGTCTAGACTGTGTAAGCAAACTAATAGAAACAGAAAGTGGAACGGGGGTTGCCAGGGACTTGGAGAAGGGAGAAAATGGGAAGTCGTTTAGTGGATATGGAGTTTCAGTTTTGTCAGATGAAAAAGTTCTGGAGAATGGTTGCACAGCAATGCGAATATACTCCACATTAGCCGACCCAAAGGCTATCCTTGACCCCTGCTCCAATGGTACACTTAAAGTGGTTAAGGTGGTAAATTTTATGTTACGTATATTTTACCATAATTCAAAATAGAATTTTTTTTTTTGAGATGAAACCTCTCTCTGTTGCCCTGCCTGGAGTGCAATGGCACCATCTTAGCTCACTGCTATCTCCACCTTCTGGGTTCAAGTGATTCTCCTGCCTCAGCCTCCCAAGTAGCTTGGACTTACAGGCATGTGCCACCATGCCCGGCTAATTTTGTATTTCTAGTAGAGACGGGGTTTTACCAGGTTGGCCAGGCTGGGCTCAAACTCCTGACCTCAGGTGATCCACCCTCCTCAGCCTCCCAAAGTGCTAGGATTATGGGCATCAGCCGCCATGCCCGGCCATCAAAATAGAAAAAAATTTTTTTTTTTTTTTTTTGAGACAGAGTCTTGCTCTGTTGCCAGGCTCCAGGCTGGAGTGCAGTGGCACAATCTCGGCTCACTGCAACCTCCGCCTACCGGGTTCAAGCAAATCTCCTGCCTCAGCCTCCCGAGTAGCTGGGACTACAGGCGTGTGCCACCACGCCCAGCTAATTTTTGTATTTTAGCAGAGATGAGGTTTCACCATGTTGGGCAAGATGGTCTCAATCTCTTGACCTTGTGATCCGCCCGCCTCGCCCTCTCAAAGTGCTGGGATTACAGGCGTGAGCCACGGCGCCCAGCCCGAAAAATGTTTTTGAAGTTTGAGAAGATACAAAATTTGCATAGTCTCCAAGTATTTCTCCTGAGATGTTTTCCCCCTACAAGGGGGAAAGATAGTAACTTTACAATGGAGAAACCCAACAGAAACCTTAACCAAATGAAAGTTCAGCGTCATCCGTAATAAGAACTATCGATGCCGTAACTCTGATAGAATGCACCAGGAAGGATTTCACATCATTTTCGTGCTGTAGTTGCCCAAAGTGCATAACCTCAGTCCAATCATGGGAATATATCAGTCAAACCCAAGTTGAGGAACGGTTGACAAATACTGACCAGTACTGGTTCCAAATGCCAAGGTCATGAAAGATAAAGAAAGACTGAGGAACAGTTATTGCAGTCCAGCAAAACTGGGAGAGACTAAGAAAGAACAGAAAAAGGATATTAGAGGAAAAAGTAGTGAAACTCCAATAAGGTCTTTAGTTTAGCTAATACGTTCATTTTAAATTAGTTAAATATAGTTAAACATATGATTTAAATGATCTAAATGTATTTAATCAAATTAATAAAATTGGCCAGGCACGGTGGCTCACACCTGCAATCCCAGCACTTTGGGAGGCTGAGGCGGGCTGATCACCCGAGGTCAGAAGTTCGAGACCAGTCTGACCAATATAATGAAACCTCATTTTTACTAAAAATACAAAAATTAGCCAGGGGTGGTGGCATGCACCTGTAATCCCAGCTACTTGGGAGGCTGAGGCAGGAGAATCACTTGAACCTGGGAGGTGGAGGTTGCAGTGAGCCGAGATTGCGCTATTGCACTCCAGCCTGGGCAACAAGAGCAAAACTTCGTCTCAAAATAAAAAAAATTAATAAAATTGGTTATTTTGTGAAATAATTTAAATTTTAATTTAGTTAAATATGAGAACTTGATTTTCCTGGTTCTGATCACCATACTGTGGTTAACGTTCATAAGAGGTGAACATTCAGGGAGGCTGGGGGAGGAATAAGTGGAACCATACAATTGAGTTGGAAGAGAGAAACCTACCCCATCAGTCATGAAACCCTCACATTCATGGCAGTGTATTGGAGGTTCCAATGTGAATAGAATTTCCCAGACATCAGCTCGAGGTCCCTGTGGAGGGAGTGGGGCTCCATGGGAATCTAATGGAGGGCATTCGGGGCTCCCTTCCTCAGGAGCCTACCCTTCCTGTACAGAAGCGTCAGCCTCACCTCTGTACCACTGCCCCTTTGCCTCTCAGAACCCACTCAGCTTCAGGAAGGCTCTAATGCCAGGCTCCTTTCCCAGATTCAGCCTCCAGGGACTCAGTCCTGCCTTCCCAAATGTTCCCACCTCTGTTGGGAAGTGGCCTCTCAGATCCTGCACCCCTGGTCTTCCCTAGGCACCACCAGGTGCTCCTTCTTTCCTCACTTCCCCAGATCTGCAGTCCTCTCCTCCCAGGAGTGTGTGTTGCTGGTGACAGTGAAGATCCCCCGGGTTACCCCCCGTACCCTGTCCTCCTGCACCTCCCTGGCTTCTTGCGTTGGTTCTGCTGGTGTCACCGGCTTTCAGGTTTACGTGGCTTCCCAGCTTCCTAATTTCTCTGAAATTGAGTTTGATGTGTGTGTTGATGATGAGCTTTTTCTTCTTCCTTCTCCTCTTCCACCTTCTTGGTCTTGTTGTCTGTCTATATAGTTTCCAGAAGGAGAAACAGGACACTGTAGAATTAAGCTGCTGCAGGACTGAAGCAGTGGCTCAATGCCTGTAATCCCAGCACTTTGGGAGGCTGAGGCAGGTGGATCACATGAGGTCAGGAATTCAAGACCAGCCTGTCCAACATGGTGAACCTCTGTCTCTACCAAAAATACAAAAATTAGCCAGGCGTGGTGGTGTGTGCCTGTAATCCCAGCTACTTGGGAGGCTGAGGCAGGAGAGGATCCTTTGAACTCGGGAGGCAGCCGTTGCAGTGAGCCAAGATCATGCTACTGCACTCCAGCCTGGGCAACAAGAGTGAAATTCCATCTCAAAAAAAAAAGAAAGAAAGAAAGAAAAGAAAGGTAAAGACAAGAATTAAGCTGCTGCCATGTTTCTATCAGACCTAGAAATCCGGCAGAGTGAGCTGGAATTCTCCATTTGTTTCCCCTCCATACTGGCTCTTCCCTGCCTGCTCCCTCTTGGACTGCATCACTCTCTGGCCCTGGTGGAATTCAGACAGTGGGGGATGTCATCTGAGGTTGGAGAGAGAAGAGAGGAGAGGTGATTATTCGCCCAGATTCTTCCTTGCTGGGCTGCTTTGGCAGTGGCCACATCTTTCTGCGGATGGCTGCAGCTCCTGATGATCCTCCTTTAGCCACAGCTCTCCTTGGGGTCCGTGAACACCTTTCCCATCCCTCTAGACCCAGGGAGATAACAGCCCTCACTCTTGCTAGTCCAGGGCACTCCTCTTCTCTCACTGGTTCCCTTAACTCTGTCCACACCTGTGTAAACAGCCCCTTTCCTCAAGTACCCATTTGAGTATGTCCTCTAGCTTCCACCGGGACTCACTGATCCCCACAGGTGGATGAGTGCTGGCATGCTGCTGGGCCCTCTTCCTCCGGCGACCGGCCAGCCAGGTCTCCAGGATTCTGGTTAGGGTGGGCAGGCAGTGGGCATGGCACAAACTGTGAGTTCAAATCCACAGAGCAAAGTGGGAGAAGACACCAGCAGGATGGACTGACACAAAACTCTTGGCACTCGTGACGTCCGTCCTTCAAATCACACAAGGCATCTTCATGCTTCAGACCTGAGAGAGCCTAAGTATTTAAGTACCCCAAATAGACAATTTGTTTTTCAGAATCGATAATTGCTAAGTCGGCAAATTGCTATTTGAAACACTGGCTCTCCTTGACTTGATGATTCAGCCGGCTAGTCCCTTGCAAAACTGGTTTGTTGGGCAAATTCCACCTGGAGATTCATCTGCTCCCATCAAAGCCATATTCTCCCTGCCTGAGGGGAGGCTGGACTTGACCTTCTGACTCAGGTTATGCTGACTTGGGTCCCTGTGTCCAAGGGCCACTCCCTTGGAACCATTGTGAGCTGGACCTCTTCCAAGATGGAGTGGTGGAGGGCAGGCCTCACCTGATTTGCTCTCGACCTCATCCACGCAGGTGAAGTTGTTCCCAGCAGGAGGCATCATGGTTAGGAGAATCTCGGGCTATCTCAGGTTCTCTGGCTAGAAAGGGATCCCACTCTTAGGGGTCTGCCCCAGAGGTGGAGCAGAGAGGGTCTGCTGGGGCCCATGGGCTGGGCTGAGTGGATGGGGATCTGGCCAAGTGGGAGGGCATCAGGGCCTGAGGCTCAAGTCTGGCCCTGGGCCTCCCCAGGCCTCTTGCCTTCTCCCCAGCAGGCATTTGGGGATCCGTGTCTGGACCCAGCCTTGCCCAGGAGGTCTAGGGCCATGGCGTGTTGTCATTGGAATCATAATGCTCACACCAAGGCAGTGCGTTAAAGCAGGGCAGGGTCTCACGAGCAGGCGACCGTGTGGCGGGGGAAGGGCAGCGGCACCCGAGGCTGTGGTAGGTGGGCCAGGGTCCTGCTGTGTGACTGAGTTCTGACAATGGGCAGGCTGGGACTGGTGAGCTCCTGAGAGAGAGGACTGGTGCAGAGTACCCTAGGGTGCGGCTTATGGTGAGGGGTCTGTGGGGTCTGGAAGCCATTCTAGAGTGGCAGATGACACCTGTCAGGGTAACAGGCATAGAAAGAACCCCTGTAGGGGTGGGGAACACACAGCCTCAGAAGAAACAGGGAAGGGGATTTGATGGGTCCAGGGAGCGTCTCTGGGGTTTCCTAGCCAAATTCCCACCAGCTGTGTCCTAGGTGTCCCCTCTAAACCTTTGTAGTGCCAGCCCAATGCCCTGGGCGGAACATCCTGGACTCTGGCTGTTACAAGAGGAGGACAAGGTCATCTGGACTCCCCTGAGCTCCAGGCCCCCAACTTTCACAGCCCCTTCTGGGTCCACAGGTTCATACGTATATAAATGAAAAATGTGAGAGAGTCATGTTATTGTATTCTTTTTTCGTAAAGAGGGCCCCTTTCAATTGTTTAAGCCTGATTCGCCCCTGCCCAGGGGAAATAGCAATGGCATGTGTGGGACCGTGGCCTTGAGACCCAGAGGTACTACTGCCTACGGTACCCACTGCTCACCCTAGGGGGACTGGCCATAGCCCTGGTGCCCCCCAACACCAGACAGGTCTCAGCTCCTGGGTCCCAGGCTGGGAGGCCCACAGTCCAGTAAACTGATCAGGTCCCGATATACCCAGGAGGGCAGCTCTGAGGCTCTCTCAGACCCCTGCCCCAGGCCTGCACCCCTGCCCCAGGCCTGCACCGCAGAAGCAGCAGCATGGGAAGACCTGGCGTTGGCTCCTGGCCAGTGGAAGTCACATTTCCCAGCCCTCTGACTCCAAGGCAGCCTCATGTCCCAGTCACTCCTGGGCCTACCCCACTGGTTGGTCAGAGCTCACAGCCAAGGGGCACCTCCCAGCACCTCAGTGACGAGGGGAGGGAACAGGTGTTTAACAGGAGCTTGCATGCTTTGTCCCAGGGACGATTACTGACACAGTCAGGAAGGCACGCTGTCCCCATTTTATAGATGCGGAAACCGAGGCTCAGTTTGGGCTGGTGACTAAGGGAAGCAGCATGTGGCAGGTGGCTTGAGGCATCTCTGTCCGTCACGAATAACTAGGAAGCAGCCTGGCCACTCCTTATGCGATGCACCATGAGCCAGGAAGGCTGCTTTCTAGGGGATTCTAGCTAGGGCCAGAAGCATCTCCCTGAATGGTGGTGAAGGCCTCTGTCTACTCCGCCAGGGGATAGGAGGGCACCGCTGACCTCACAGAGCCTCTTGGGTGAGTGAGCATCAGCTGATCAGTGCCAGGTGACTATGCTTCTGCTCAGTGCTGTGCCCTCCTCTGCCTCGGGCAAGGCACCACCCTAAATGCCACACTTGTCCTGTGGAGGCTGCAAACTGCTCTGCAAAGCCAGGGTCTCCAGGAATGGGGAGGGCAGTGGCCCTCACTCCACTTGTGTTCCTAGGTCCCCAGGCCTATAGAACCCCCAAATCCCTGACTGGGCCACACTGGGGACCTTGAGCAGCAGGCTTGGAGTCCTAGGCCTTATCTCCAGGTGTGTATCAGTGCCCAGGCTTGGGGAGCTTGGGTTTCAGGGGGGCTGGCACTCAGGCCCCCTGCCTCAAGAAGGGGCATGTCCAGATTCTCCTGTCTAGCCTCAGCCCTGCTCCCTGTCCCTGTCCTTCGTGGAGTCCCTAGGACAGGGATGCAGAGGTCTCATGCTGTCAGGGGATGTTGCCACCTCAGTGCTGGGGTGGCTCCGCCCAGCCTCTTCCTGCTGCCGCCTTCGCTGACTCACCTGTCTATCCTCCTACCGGGCTGGGGCGAGGGCTTGGTGCCCCAGAGCCCAGAAGATACCAGGGGCAGCTATAAAAGCACGTTGGGCCAGTCCTCAGCATCCTAGTTGGCTACCGTCTGCTGCCGCACGATGCTGGGAGGCCTGGGGAAGCTGGCTGCTGAGGGCCTGGCCCACCGCACGGAGAAGGCCACTGAGGGAGCCAGTGAGGACCTGGGGCTCCTTTCCACCTGGGCTGGGGGGATCTGGGGCAGACTGGGTCTGTTGGAGGCGGATTTTATTAGGCAGGCAAGAACCTGGGAGTAGGCCTTGGCCCCTCAGGAACCCTGGCCTCCAGCCCCATGGGGACAGCACAGAGTTGAGGGGTGCAGAGCTGGGGAGGTCTCCTGGGGGCAGGGCCTGAGCCCTGACGCTGGGTAAACACTGGAAATCTGGGGAGCCTTTCTTGTCAAAACAGCCTATTCTGAGTAACCTATGCAGGAAAAGGAAGATGGATTTTTATTTTTACTCTAACTTTAAAACTTCAGAGATTTCTTAAGAAGTCACCAAGTCTGATTCAAAGTCAAAAAGGACATTTTCTTTTTCATTTTTTTTTTTTTTTTTTTTTTTTGGAAACAAGAGTCTTACTCTGTCGCCCAGGCTGGCGTGCAGTGGCCAGATCTCAGCTCACTGCAACTTCCGCCTCCCAGGTTCAAGCGATTCTCCTGCCTCAGCCTCCTGAGTAGCTGGGATTACAGGCGCGCGCCACCAAGCCCAGCTAATTTTTGTATTTTTAGTAGAGACGGGGTTTCACCATGTTAGTTAGGCTGATCTCAAACTCCTGACCTCGTGATCCACCCGCCTCGACCTCCCAAAGTGCTGGAATAACAGGCGTGAGCCACCATGCCCAGCCCAAAAAGGACATTTTCAATTTCATCCAAGTCCTCTGAAGCAATGTTTATTTTTATTTGAGAATTTGAGACAGAGTCTCACTCTGTCACCCAGGCTGGAGTGCAGTAGTATGATCTCAGCTTACCGTAACCTCTACCTCCTGGGTTCAAGTGATTCTTGTGCCTCAGCCTCCTGAGTAGCTGGGATTACAGGCACCCACCACCATGCCTGGCTAATTTTTGTATTTTTAATAGAGACCGGGTTTTGACATGTTGGCCAGGCTGGTCTCGAACTCCTGACCTCAAGTGATCCACCCCTCTTGGCCTCCCAAAGTGCTGGGATTACAGGCGTGAGCCACCTTGTCCGGTCCCGAAGCACATTTTGTATGCAGAGGTCAGCAGCTGTGTGTGGGGAGGCTCAGACAGGCCGCACTCATGGGCCACCTGTGTGAAAAACAGCCTTGCCTGAGTTTGCTGTCCTTTTTCTAAATGGCAGCAGATGTGTATTTTGTTGTTGTCTCTGCAGCTGGTGGGGACCATCTTTCACTAGCCTCTGAATTTTGTATGATTCTCATTCTAAAGATGAGGGAACCAAGAGGTGGAAGGTAGAGTTAGAATAAGAACCATTTCTTCTGACTCTGAAATCTTTCAATTCTAGCACGCTACCACCATGCTTTAAACAACTCTGAAGCAGACAGAGAATTCCCTCTTGTTGGAGGATTTGCTTTGGGGGACTCGGTTTTGCTAGCTGAGGCTTTGGAAATCAACCTGAGGCAGGAGCCAGCAAATCCTGAGAGGGGTGTGACCTGGCACACAGGCCCAGCCTGGGCTCCACGTCTCAGCTGGCAAGACGGCCTGCTCATTGGCATTCCAGACCAGGCAGGGCCAAGGGGCTTGGGGGGCCCTGTGTCCTCATGGGGCTCATTGAACTTATCTCCCAGCAGTCAGGCCCCTGGCATCTCCAAATAAAGCCAGCTTGTTGGGGGAAGGTCCTTCTCCTGAGCCAGCCTGTCCTGGCTAGAGGTGGCATCCAAGAGTCCCATCTTGGATGTCCAGGGACATATAGGTCCATTGTGAGGAGAAGCGGGCCAGCACTGAGCCCTCACCCCAGACTGGGGGGACAGTGGGCCTGCTCTGAGCCCTCACCCTGGACTTGGTGAGCAGTGGGCCTGCTCTGAGCCCTCACCCTGGACTTGGGGAGCAGTGAGCCTGCTTTGAGCCCTCACCCTGGACTTGGGGAGCAGTGGGCCTGCTCTGAGCTCTCACCCTGGAATTGCCTCCTCTTTTCAGTTCACGCTGTGGAGGAAGTGGTGAAGGAGGTGGTGGAACATGCTAAGGAGACTGGAGAGAAAGGTACAGCTGGCTGAATCGGGCAGGGAAGGAGGGAGGGAGGAAGGGAAGCTGGGGCCAACCTGTTCTTTGACTAACCAGGTCAAACTCTGCCCCTAATGTTTCAGAGCCTCTCGGCTGGGGCAGTTACCTATGCTCATCAGAGGCCACAGACTATACTGCATTAGGGCACCGCCTAGATGGTTCTCTCTGTGGAATGATAAGACAGTCACAAAAGACTATGTGGCGGCACACTGGGACAAAACATTTAACATGTAAATTTATACGTTAAATGTTAAATTGATGTGTGTGAGCTGTGAGTAGAACTATGTAAAAAGCATATGTATATCTCATTCCTTTTCAACAAAATAGATTCCAGGTAGATGAAGGACTTAAATTTACATATACAAATTTATTAACTTACTAGGAGATAACCATCTTAGCTCTGGCTGCTATTATAAAATACCATCGGTCAGGCTTGGTGGTTCACACCTGTAATCCCAACCCTTTGGGAGGCCAAGCAGGTGGGTCACCTGAGGTCAGGAGTAGGAGACCAGCCTGACCAATATAGTGAAACCCCGTCTCTACTAAAAATACAAAAATTAGCTGGGCGTGCTGGCACATGCCTGTAATCCCAGCTACTCAGGAGGCTGAGACAGGAGAATCCCTTGAACGTGGGAGGTGGAGGTCACAGTGAGCCAATATTGCGCCATTGAACTCCAGCAAAACTCCATATCAAAAAAAAAAAAAAAAAAAAAAGAAACACACATAAAATGAGTGGCTTATAAACAATAGAAATTTATTTCTCACACTCCTGGAGGATGGGAAGTCCAAGATCAAGGGGCGGGCAGATTTGGCATCTAGTGAGGGCGTCTTCCTGGTTCGTAGTTGGGTCTAGCTGTGTCCTCATATGATGGAAGGAGCTCTCTGTGGTCTCTTTTATAAGGGTGCTAATCTCAACCTCCCAAAGGCCCCACCTCTTAATACCATCACACTGGGGCTGAGGATTTCAACATACGAGTTTGGAGTGGGAAGACATCATGAACATTTAGACACAATAATGACATCAGAGACTTTGGCCTAATTTTGGAGAGGGGAGAATCTTTAGAACTATGACAAAAAACCTAGCAGTCATAAAGGAAATATTAGGTAAATATGACAATCCAAAACTTCAAAATTTTCTATAGCAATAAATAAATAAACCTATAAACCAAGCCAAAAGAAAAATCACAAACTGATGAAAAATATTTGTCATAAAAATGATAATCCAATATAGCACCCCAATATGAAAATGGCCAAAAGACATAAGCAGGCATTTTCCAGAAAAATGAAGGCTAAGCAGACAATGTACCCATGAGTAGACGCTTGGTCTTACTCACGGTTGGAGAAATACAAGTTGTTGGGGAAATTAAAAACAAATTCAAATTCATTCTGCCAGGAGTCCTGCTACCCTTGGTCCCACAGGGCCACTCCAGGGACTAATCCATTAAGACAACCATATCCCACAGGTCACTCAAGACACAAGTTCAGTGGGTGGATCACTCTGAAATTCTTCCTCTTTCTTTCCAACAGCCATTGCTGACGCCATAAAGAAAGCCCAAGAGTCAGGGGACAAAAAGATGAAGGAAGTCACTGAGACAGTGACCAACACTGTCACAAATGCCATCACTCATGCAGCAGAGAGTTTGGGCAAACTCGGACAGTGAGTGCATCTGCTACCACGGCCTACCCCTCCTGATTCTCAATAAAACGCTGTGAAATGTGTACATCCAGCCCTGGATTTATTTCCATTTGGATGGAAACACTAGGCAAAGTATTTTCTGGTTGATATAAAATATTTTACACATTTATGGAGTACATTTGGATATTTATTACATGCATAGAATGTGTAGTGATGAAGTCGGTGTGTTTGGAGTGTCCAGCACCTTAAATATTTGGTATTACTCTATGTTGGGTACATTTCAAGTCCCCTCTTCTAGCTACTTTGTTTTTTTGTTTTTGTTTTTCTTTTGAAACAGAGTCTTGCTCTGTCGCCCAGGTTGGAGGACAGTGATGTGATCTCAGCTCACTGCAACCTCTGCCTCCCAGGTTCAAGCAATTCTCCTGCCTCAGCCTCCCAAGTAGTTTGAACTGTAAGTGCGGACCACCGCAACGGCTAATTTTTGAATTTTTATTTTTGTCTTTTTTAGTAGAGACGGGGTTTCACCATGTTGGCCAGGCTGGTCTCGAACTCCTGACCTCAAGTGATCTGCCTGCCTGGGCCTTCCAAAATGCTGGGATTACAGGCGTGAGCCATTGTTCCCAGCCTTCTAGCTACTTTGAAATATACAATACATTGTTGCTAACTATAGTCACCCTAGGTGAAGTAGTTTTCAACAGAAGCACTGTGCATGCCCCCATGTCTCCTCTGCTGAGGTGGACACCGGCACTGGGGCCCCTGCTGCTGGTTGGATAGGTTCCCATGATGAATCAGATGCTTCTTTCTCACACTAAGCTCTTTCATATCAGTAAGGGGCCTTTCTGGAAGAATTGTTAGTATCTGTGCTACATTTTCTAAAAAACTGTTTTCCCAGAAACTCTATATAGCGTTCAGCCACCTAAGTGCTTCAAGAACATGCCAAGAGAAGACCCTCATTTGTCTTGTTTTTTTTTTTTTTTTTTTTTTTAATTTAGATGGGGTTTCACCATGTTGGTCAGGCTGGTCTTGAACTCCCGACCTCAGGTGATCCTCCTGCCTTGGCCTCCAAAGTGCTTGGATTACAGGCGTGAGCCACCATGCCCAGCCTTATCTTCGGTGTTTTTGAGATGTTCCTTGAGATGTTCTTGCAGGATTCAGGGCAGATAACAGATCAGCTTGATGAAGAGTTTAACAAGCAAGGCAGGCTCCCACTGAGCTGCTTCCTGTTCTTGCAGAGCTCAGATAAGCATTTCTGCTGGGCAATTATAGAATCCAGTCAAGGAGGGACTGAGTCACGGCTCAGTTATCCCAGAAGCTGCAGTTGAATATTTATTTAGAGACTGATGTCAGCCCTAAATGTTGTAGTGGGTAGCAGTGGGCAGAAATACTGGCCCTCTCTTTCTTCCCATGAGCAAGTCTGTATCATAGAGGTTAAACATGTCTTTAAGTAGCATTTAACTTAAAAATTTTTTTAATAAAAAAGGGAATTAATTTGTAAAAAATACTGCATCCCCTATTTATCTTGCTGGAAGCTATTTCTTCTTTGCAGAAATGAGAAGAAACGGTGTTTTGGTTAAAAAATAAGTGAGTTGCTCACCATATTTCTGGCTCTCATCTAGAATTGGCCTCACAGTTTGTGAACAGCTCAGGAACAGCCACTGTCTTAGCTTTGGAACGTTTGCCACTTTCCAGCTACAGCTGGACCTTATATCTTAGTTTGGTTCCTGATGACTTTCAAATTCCCTTGATCCAAATGAAAGCTCAGAAGCAGAGCACATTGTGGGTGGCAGTATAGACTGAAACACCCTCTTTGCATGGCAGTTCCTCTTACAGGACTTTATTCTCCAGGTGTGCACAGGTACGCACAGCTGCCCAAAGGGCAAACACACAGATTTATTGTAGCATATTCATTTTACTAAGAGATTAGAAACATCCTAAAATGTGAACCAAATCACTTGGATGGAAAGTTTTGCTGTTATTAGGTTTGGCACACAATATGGAAGTGACATCTATTACTTCTAGCGTTTTATAAATACTTTAGCTCAAAAAATGAGACCTGTACCTAGAGGGACGCCAACAGGGACTGGTTAACAAATATTGCATATACAGTTTATTAAATGGAATGCTCCATGGCTATTAAGAATGATGAAAATGGCTGGGCATGGTGGCTCACACCTGTAATCCCAGCATTTTGGGAGGCCGAGATGGGAGGATCGCTTGAGTCTAGGAGTTCAAGACCAGCCTGGGCAACACAGTGAGACCTGTCTCTCCAAAAAAAAAAAATTGTTTTATTATTTATCTATTTATTTATTTTTGAGACAGAGTCTTGCTCTGTCACCCAGGCTGGAGTGCAATGGCGTGATCTCGGCTCACTACAACCTCCTCCTCCTGGGCTCAAGTGATTCTTCTGCCTCAGCCTCTCGAGTAACTGGGATTACAGGCACCTGCCACCATGCCCAGCTAATATTTGTACTTTTAGTAGAGACGGGGTTTCACCATGTTGGCCAGGATGGTCTTGAACTCCTGACCCCAAGTGATCTGCCCATCTTGGTCTCCCAAGGTGCTGGGATTACAGATGTGAGCAACCATGCCAGGCCAAAAAATAAAAAATGAAAAAATTAAACTTAGCTGATCTACTCAGGAGGCCGAGATGGGAGGTTCCCTTGAACCCAGGAGCCTGAGGCTGCGGTGAGCAGTGATTAGGCCACTGCACACCAGCCTAAGCAACAGAGCGAGACCCTGTCTCAGGAAAAAAATTAAAAAAAAAACCAACTAAATAAATATTCAACTGCGGCATCTAGGATGACTGAACAGTGACTCAGTCCCTCCTTGACCCGATGATGGAGGCTGATGGAAATGTAATATGCTATTTGGGAATATATCCTAATAAGGTAATAACATATATATGTAGAATAAGTTCATTTTTATAAAGCAAACATATAATTGTATAAAAGTACAAAAACACTGGCCAGGCACAGTGGCTCATGCCTGTAATCCCAGCACTTTGGGAGAACAAGGTGGGTGGATCACCAGAGGTCAAGAGTTCGAGACTAGCTTGGTCAACTTGGTGAAATGTCGTCTCTACTGAAAATACAAAAAAAAAAATTAGCTGGGCATGGTGGCAGGTGCCTGTAATCCCAGCTATTTGGAAGGCTGAGGCAGGAGAATCGCTTGAACTTGGGAGGCAGAGGATGGAGTGAGCTGAGATCATGCCATTGCACTTTAGCCTCGGTGACATAGTGAGACTCTGTCTCAAAAAAAAAAAATAAAGAATGAAAGAGTAGAAGAAACCTGGTAACATGTGTAGCACACATATTACCAGTGATCATCTTTGTATTTCTATGAGAATATGGGGAATCTTCATTTTCTACATTATAATTTCCATGATGCTTGAATTTCAGAGAAAGCCAATACAGATATTTTTAAAATGTGGTTATGGAGGTCAATACTAGCTTATTTCTAGTAAAAGGCTACTCGAAATATACTGGTTTGAAAACTTTGTTATCACTAGATAACTGAGAGCATTTGGGAACTCTTACAGCAGGTTGACGTTGCCCAGATTTCCAGAAGTGTGATCAGTAGATGATTCCTGTTGAACAGGGTATAGACCGGTTTGGGTTATTGAACTTGCATGACATGTTGTGTGTAAACAAGCCACTGCAGTAAAACCGCGTACCATGCCAGGCACAGTGGTTCACACCTGTAATCCCAGCACTTTGGGAGGCCGAGGCGGGCAGATCATGAGGTCAAGAGATCGAGACCATCCTGGCCAACATGGTGAAACCCCATCTCTACTAAAAATACAAAAATTAGCCAGGCGTGGTGGCACACACCTGTAGTCTCAGTTACTTTGGAAGCTGAGGAAGGAGAATCCCTTGAACCCGGGAGGCAGAGGTGGCAGTGAGCCAAGAGGCACCACCACACTCCAGCCTGGCAATGGAGCAAGGCTCCATCTCGGAAAAGAAATAAACAAACAAACAACAACAAAAAGTACCACGATGAATTAAATAAGTAAACAAACAAACTGGTCCTACTCCACAGAGTTGGAAAAGCACTGCCCACATCCCCTAGCTTCACCTTGCAAATTGCTGTTGTAAAATAAGCACTTTCTTCCATCTCTTGTTTTCTTTCTACTGTGTAAATGTATGTCTGTGTTGTGCAATGAGGAGTGCGAAATCACCCCCAAACTCTAAATCTGTTATAAAAGCAATAGAGAGTGATAGCAGAAATAGTGGAGTAACAGCCTCCAAAAATTCTCTCCTCCAGAAAAGCAATGAAAAAAAACTCATAAAAAAAAGAATAAATTTTTTGAGCATTTTGGAAATTAACCGAAGGCTTGTAGCAATCTAGGCAGAATTTATTCAAAACAAATTAAACACAAGCAGGTCCAAAGGTAGTGAGCTATCCCAGTTGATTGTCCACAGTCAGTTACAGATCAAATTCCTTGTCCTACTCTGTCTCCCCTTCTCACTACTGAAACTGAATGAATTCCAAATAACTGAGACAGGTCTCAGTTAATTTAGAAAGTTTATTTTATCAAGGCTGAGGTAGCACACCCATGACTCAGCCTCAGGAGGTCCTGATGACATGTGCCCAAAGTGGTTGGGGCATAGCTTGGTTTTATACATTTTAGGGAGACATGAGATATCAATCAATATATGTAAGAGGTACTACATTGGTTCCCTCCAGAAAGGCAGAACAACCGAAGCAGGGAAGGGGCTTCCAGGTCACAGGTAGGTGAGAGACAAATGGTTGCATTCTTCTGAGTTTCTGATTAGTCTTTCCAAAGGAGGCAATCAGATATGCATTTATCTCAGTGAGCAGAGGGATGACTTTGA
Source organism: Cacajao melanocephalus (assembly GCA_963573385.1). Classification (NCBI taxonomy): domain Eukaryota; kingdom Metazoa; phylum Chordata; class Mammalia; order Primates; family Pitheciidae; genus Cacajao; species Cacajao melanocephalus. The sequence continues at coordinate 52,032 of CAUYLG010027714.1, read as the reverse complement.
ATGGGAAGCAGGTTTGCCCTATCCAGGTCCTAGCTTGATTTTTCCCTTTAGCTTAGTGATTTTGGGGCCCCAAGATTTATTTTCCTTTTATATTTCCCCACTTTTCTTTTTAAAAATCTTTTGGAGAAAGCATCTTAGAAAAAAACGAGTCTCTGGTCTCAGATTTCGTTTGATCTCTTGTGGCTAGGATGATTTATTCCTAGACAGCTAGGTCCCAAGTTATTAGAAAAGCTTATTTTTAACAGGTTGAGAAGTCTCATATCCTGTAAAGAGAAAATAGGGAGAGGAAGGGAGGAAAACAACAACAAACAAGCAAAAAATCCTGGAAAATTGATATAGGCCACATTACTCTGAAGTTCATACATCAGTAGGCAGTTATGACAGTGGCTTATGTATGTAAACAAGTTATTACTTTCTTCTGAAGTTTAAGTTGTCTAGATTCAGTATGCAGGGCTTTAAGAAAGCACAGGTTAGTTTTCCATGATTTCAAATTAGGAAAAATAGGGGAAAAGGGAAAAGAAAAAAGAAGAAAAATTGAAAACATTGTTTTGGAGACTTGTAGCCAGGAAAAATTAGAATTCAGTCCACACTGTAGAAAATAATAAAAATTGAAAAACATTAGGCAAGACTATAATCTAACAGGTGTGCTATAGTTTTTGAAACATAAGTTTTCTCTCTCCAGTTTCCTATTTTTATTTATTTTTTATTTTATTTTTTGAGACAGAGTCTCGTTCTATCACCCAGGCTGGAGTGCAGTGGTACAATCTCAGTTCACTGCAACCTCTGCCTCCTGGGTTCAAGCAATTCTCCTGCCTCAGCCTTCCAAGTAACTGGGACTACAGGTGTGCACCACCATGCCTAGCTAATTTTTGTATTAAGTTTCCTATTTGTACTAAAGACAAATCATGATAGGACTAATTTGTCTTGTTACACTTGTAATTATTTGTATAAAGTGCAGCAAGAATCATTATTTTTCACATAGACTTTTAAAACTGGCTTTGATGGAACTTTGTTCCATCGAAGGAATCTCAGATAAGACTTCTTAAAAGCTGAGCCTAGCCATGGATTTGTATTAATACCATCAAATACCTATGAGTTGGGTGAATTCTTCTCTTCTTGAGATCCCAAGATAATTTGGGGCTCCCAAGTCTGCCAGAAGGTGACATTCTTTACTTATCACATGTCAGGAACTTTGTACAGAGACTGTAGACAAGGTAGGAGACCAGTTTTCCCAAGAGGCTTTTATTAGCTATATAAGTCAGGTTTGATTCCTTAAAGAAAAGCACATCATTCTAGTCAAAGCCTTGGTAAAATAACCAGTTTTTCCAATTGTGTTCTGTTACAAATGAAAGCAGGTTCTTATTGCACTTATGCAAATATCTATATTGCCATAAGCAAGAATACTCACAAATAGTTTCCAAATTCTAGAGAAATCAGGTAGAGAAAAACAAATATGCTCCAAATTTTGGTCATAGGAGTATACTTAACCGTTAAAAGCTGTCAATAGCTCAAAAGAGAGCTGGGCATGGTGGCGCATGCCTGTAATCCCAGCACTTTGGGAGGCTGAGGCGGGCAGATCACTTGAGGTCAGGAGTTCGAGACCAGCCTGGCCAACATGGTGAAACTCCATCTCTACTAAAAATACAAAAAATTAGCCAAGTGTGGTGGCAGATACCTGTAATCCCAGTTACTTGGAAGGCTGAGGCAGAAAAATTGCTTGAAACTGGGAGGCGGAGGTTGCAGTGAGCCAAGATTGCACTGCTATACTCCAGCCTGGGTGATGGGGCAAGACTCCATCAAAAAAAAAAAAGCTCAAAAGAAAAGTTTTCTTGACTCTGAAAAACAAAACAAAAGATCAGCAATGTTTTAAGCAAAAAGTAAAAAAAGATTATTTCAGTCTTCTATTAGGTCAGTCCATGCAGTTAATTTCTGTTCTGCTTGATATTCATGAACATTTTAGCTCTCCATGAGACCTCTATTTTGATGTCACAATCTCCAAAGTTATGAGAATCCTGCATTCAAGAGCCCCTGTTAGAGTTTTATAGCTGGTTATAAAACCACCTTCTAAAGAGGACCAAAATAACACAACAATTGTCCATGAATGACAAAAAGTCTTAGGGCAGACATAGTCAAGGACATAATTGACAAGGAAATTTGTTACCCTGTGGCACACAATAATTTAACATAACAGTTATCATGATTACTGATAACATATGCTAAGTCATATCAGAATTGCAGGAGTTTTCCATAATTTTGGAACACATGCCAGTTACATATTTATATAAATACAGCCCAAAGAAAACCAAACACCATTTCATATTTGACAATGCTTCCTGTATAGCTTTTATGTCAAATAAGCCAAATATGTCATTTTGGACTTTAGGAAACCTAATATCTTAAAGGATTAATTAGGTCAGAAAAAGACATAATTTGTAATTTGATTTTGGAAAGTTTGTAAAATATCAAAAGTTTAAAACACTTGGTATCACAAAATAGGATTACAGGTCATTGTAAAATAAGTCATTCATTTAATGAAAGTGATAACTCAAGGATTTCAAAGAAAGTCAGAAATCTTTATTCTTTGAGAGAAGAGAATTAATTTTCCAAATGATAAGCCCTAATAAAAATAATATGAAGCCAATTAAATTTGTTTTCCAAAATTTTCTAAACAATTTATAAAATTTTAATCTTCACTATAAGATATAACTTCCATAAGCCTTTTATAATCTTTATAACCTTTATTAAGGAGTCAGTTAATGTCTGGGCATGGTGGCTCATGCCTGTAATCCAAGCACTTTGGAGGCCAAGGCAGGCAGATTACCTGAGGTCGGGAGTTTAAGACCAGCCTGACCAACATGGTGAAACCCTGTCTTAAAAAAAAAGAAAAGAAAAAAAAAAAAAGAAGTCAGTTAATGCTTCAAGAAAACCTTGTCAGGTGGAGCACGGTGGCTCACGCCTGTAATCCCAGCACTTTGGGAGGCTGAGGTGGGCGGATCACCTGAGGGTCAAGAATTCAAGACCAGCCTGGCTAAAATGGTGAGACCCCATCTTTAAAAAAAAAAAAAAAGAAAGGAGAAAAGGAAAACCTTGTCAATTTGACACAGGAGTTCTTATGCTAGTCTTGCATTGGTGTGCCTTTGACATTAATGGTTAATTTACAAAGAAACTGAATTTACTTTATCTCTCAAAATCAGCCCTTAAAATCTCACACACTCACCTCTTCCATGATAGTCCCTGGGTCTTAAGGAGTTGAATAGCTTTAATTTCTGGCCCTGTGTTTCAGGAATGCAATTTATTTTGATTGGCATCTTCTACCAGGCCTGAAGATGAAGCTTTAATTGCTATCAGTGTTTAAGATCTTTGCTTCCTTCCTGTGCTTTTCACAGCCAAAGACCATAGGGGGCTGGGGCGGCAGAGGGCTGGTGTGTCAGCACTGCCTCAAGAGTGCACCCACCCAGCTGGGCTGTGACAACCCCTGAGTTCAGTCCCAACCTTGCTCCACAGTTGGAGTGGGTGCCAGGGGCTAGAAGAGGCCAGGCAGTGGGGACAGGGACTTGAAAGCCTGCAGCAATCGGGGGGACATCCTAGGCTCCCAAGAGCACAGAGATGCCTGAGTCTGCAGCTGAGCTTGGGCAGCCGCAGCTGCACCCAGGGGGCTCCCACCCTGCCAACTCGGAAGAGGCAGGGCTTCTGCTTATCCCCAGCTTCCAGCAGCTCCATGGAGCATGCACTTTGGCCATGCCTCTGAGATCAGAGAAGATGCCTGGCAGCAGGAGCAGGCATTTCCAAGACTGAGTGGGAGATAGGGGCTTTCCTGGACCCCCAAGAGCACAGAGACACTGGAGTCTGGAGCTGGAGCACGATGGCTGCAGTGGCACCTGGGGAGGGTGGGGCTCCTCCCTGCTCTATGGACCAGGAAGCCTGAGCCTGCAACCCTCGTGCAGCCAGTGTCTTGGCAGCAACCACTCTAGATGGGCACTGCTGCCATCAAAAGGACACCCCCGTTTTTTTTTTTTTTAGAAAGAATGTTTTCCCACAATATATTTCTATTGGAATATAATCAAATAATGAAATATCTATGATTTAATTTAATATAACTTTAGATTCTAAATTATGACAAGTTTGTCTATAAATATTTATGCCATTACATTTATCTAATTATTTTAATTGTTTACCTATTTTTTTTTTTAAAGATGGTGTTTCACCATGATGGCAAGGCTGGTCTTGAACCCCTGACCTCTGGTGATCCACCCACCTCGGCCTCCCAAAGTGCTAGGATTACAGGTGTGAGCCACCGCACCTGGCCTAATTTTTTTTTTTTGAGATGCTGTTTTGCTCTTGTTGCCCAGGCTGGAGTGCATGGTGCGATCTCAGCTCACTGCAACCTCCGCCTCCCAGGTTCAAGCAGTTCTTCTGCCTCAGCCTTCTGAGTAGCTGGGATTACAGATGCATGTAGCCACGCTGGGCTAATTTTCTGTCTTTAGTAGAGACGAGATTTCACCGTGTTGGTCAGGCTGGTCTCGAGCTTCTGACCTCAGATGACCTGGTGCCTCGGCCTCCTAAAGTGCTGGGATTACAGGCGTGAGACACCACGCCCAGCCTGTTTACCTAAATTATTTATGAAAACTGTGATAGTCACATTTAAAGTTATGAATCTCACCATTGCAAAATTATAATGAAGATAGTGAAAAAGATATGACCTAATTGACTGCATCTTGCTTCTAACTTCCAAGCTGTCCTTGTTCATTCTTGGATGTAGGCTGAACTTTTATAGTTTAGCTTTGAAACAAAGACAATAACAGTTCTTTCCCAAAACAAACTTCCTTACTGCCTGGAAAGTAGACTGCCTAAAGCCACAAGATTAGAAGTTATGGTAGTTTTACTAAATAATTCAAAATGTAGCTATTTTCATTAAACCAACATCAATGTCTCATTTATTAAAAACTATGCAAGCAAAGATCATTCTCTTTTGGGCTGGGTTTATTGTTTTGTAACATCTATGCCAAATTTTGAAGCCTTATAGTATTTGGCAGGGATAAGTATGACATTGCTTCATCAATAAATGCAAACGAAAATGTATGCTGGTGATCCTTAAGACATTTCTTTCTTTCTTTTCTTTTCTTTCTTTCTTTTTTTTTTTTTTTTTTTGAGATAGAGTTTCGCTCTTGTTGCCCAGGCTGGAGTGCAAAGGCACAATCTCAGCTCACTGCAACCTCTGCTTCCCAGGTTCAAGCGATTCTCCTGCCTCAGCCTCCTGAGTAGCTGGGGAGAATTACAGGCATGTGCCACCATGCCTGGCTAATTTTGTATTTTTAGTAGACATGGGGTTTCTCCATGTTGGTCAGGTTGGTCCTGAACTCCTGACCTCAGGTGATCCACCCACCTTGGCCTCCCAAAGTGCTGGAATTACAGGCATGAGCCACCACACCCAGCTAGTTTTGTTTTTTGAGATGGAGCCTCACTCTGTTGTGCAGGCTAGAGTGCAGTGGTGCAATCTTGATTCACTACAACCTCCACTTCCCGGGTTCAAGTGATTCTCCTGCCTCAGCCACCTGAGTAGCTGGGATTGCAGGTGCACACCACCATGCCCACCTAATTTTTGTACTTTTAATAGAGACGGGGTTTCACCATGTTGGTCAGGCTGGTCTTGAACTGCTGACCTCGTGATCCGCCCACCTCAGCCTCTCAAAGTCCTGGGATTATAGGCGTGAGGCACCTCACCCAGCCTTAAGACATTTCTAACGTTACTAATAACAAAGATAGCTTATTCGTTAAAGGTTTTACTTAAGTTATGTAAACTTGAAAAGCATTTGACTAATCTTTCGTTTTTTTGATAAATTATTTAAGTGCTTCTTTCTTTTCTTTCTTTCTCTTTCTTCTTTCTTGTCTTTCTTTCTCTCTTCTTTCTTTCTCTCTTTCTTTCTCTTTCTCTCTTTTCTTTCTCTCTTTCGTTTGAGACAGACTTTTGCTCTTGTGGCTCAAGCTGGAGTGCAATGGTGCCATCTCGGCTCACTGTAACCTCTGCCTCCCAGGTTCAAGCGATTCTCCTGCCTTAGCCTCCCAAGTAGCTGGGATTACAGGTGCGTGCCACCATGCCCAGCTAATTTTTTGTATTTTTAGTAGAAATGGTGTTTCACCATGTTGGCCAGGATGGTCTCGAACTCCTGCCCTCAGGTGATCTGCCTGCCTTGGTCTCCTAAAGTGCTGGGATTATAGGTGTGAGCCACCATGTCCAGCATATTTTTCTTTAAGCCAATTAATTAGAGCTCTTTTATATAAGTTTGGTAGTGAAACATTGTGTACACAACACATAAATACATAGACATGTTAGGCATACTGATAGAAGTACACCTTATATATTCCTAAGACCTTTTTTTCTTTCCTATCTTTGACTTGCAAACTTTTTATATATTTTTTTATTTGTGTTTTGAGATGGAGTCTCGCCCTGTCACTCAGGCTGGAGTGTAGCAGCACAATCTCTGCTCACTGCAACCTCCGCCTCCCAGTTTCAAGCAATTCTCCTGCCTCAGCTTCCCAAGTAGCTGGGATTACAGCACGCATCACCATATCCAGCTAATTTTTGTATTTTTAGTAGAGACAGGGTTTCACCCTGTGGACCATGCTGGTCACGAACTCCTGACCTCAAGTAATCCACCCATCTCAGTCTCCCAAAGTGCTGGGATTATAGACGTGAGCCACCATACTGGGCCTAGACTTGCAAACTCTTCATAACCTGTTTCATTACCCTGGAAGTTGTCATCTAAATAGCCCTAAATATGAATATTAAAGGAAACAACTCTTAGAAAATCAGATAGCAAAATTTACCTCTGAAGGTACAGAAAGAAAAGGTCTGGTGGTGCCAAAGGGACATTAAAGATGGATGCCAATGGCTGGGTGTGGTGGCTCACACCTGTAATCCCAACACTTTGGGAGGCCAAGGTGGGCAGTTCACCTAAGGTTAGGAGTTCAAGACCAGCCTGTCCAACATGGTAAAACCCCGTTTCCTCTAAAAATACAAAAATTATCTGGGTGTGGTGGCACATGCCTATAATCCCAGCTACTTGGGAGGCTGAAGTGGGAGAATCGCTTGAACCTGGAAGGCAGAGTTTGCAGTGAGCCAAGATTGTGCCACTGCACTCCAGGCTGGGCAACAGAGAGTCTCCATCTCAAAAAAAAAAAAAAGAAAAGAAGAAAAAAAAGAAGGATGCCAAAAAAGAAGGATGCGAAATCAAACATAAAATTATAGAAATCTATCATAGGATTATATGAAGAAACCAATTTTATTTATATAGAAACTACTGGAACTACTTATCTTTTAACTAGATCTCTGAGCTCTTGGCAGAGCCTACTCTGAATCTTGGGTCTCCAAAAAGGGAGAATTATTATGAAGCTCGACCATGTGATGCTTTTACAGTGCACTTTAAAATCTTTTTAAAGAAAGACACTTCTGATTTCTAAACTACACTCTTCCTTAAAAACCAGAGTAGACTTTCTTTCAATAACTATTTAAGTCAACAAGTCAGGTAACACAATACAAAACCAAGCAGATTGAGAGCTGAGATGAACTTGTCTGCTTACACTCTTGGGGTTTCATAAGGTAAAACAGATTTCTCCCCAAAAAGGAGTCTGGTACCTTCTCTGTTTTCTTTAAGGAAACCCAGGCTATTATAATTATAATATTTTAGGGCCCTCATGCAGAAGAAGGTGCAGGAGAAAGGAGAGACAGCAGAAGTAAATGAAAAGAACAGAATTCAGTCCACTGAGGAAAAAAAAATACTTTTGCTTAAAAAAAAAAAAGAGAGAGACAAGGTCCTAGGAGAAAAAAAAATGTGAAGGCCTTTTAAATACAAACATACACACATGCACGCATCTTGGATGCTAGCTTTTAGTTAAACTGACTTTTAATAATTGGGCTCCTTTAAAAAAAATATTTTTAAATCTCATTACCATAATTCAGCTAGGAAAAATTGCTGCTGTTTCAGAATTGCCAAGTTTCAAACCAGAAATGGCTTGATTTAGGAACCACACCCAAGCTGTCGTGGAGGAAAAAAAAGAAGGCAGAGCCCTTAGCTCTGGAACTGCAGTGTGTGGTGACAGCCATTGCTCTTTCAGTTTGGCCTGGCTAGCAAAATGGTGGCCTTGTTATGTAAATAAAGCCCCATAGGTAGTCAAAATCAAAAATCTTTCCTTTTTGTTTTTCCTTTGCTGGCTGTTTTTCTCCCCCACCACAGTGTGGAAATTCAGCCACTTCAGAGGTCTTGTTCCCCATAATTTGGAAGTGTCCTTTGGATTTGATCAAGTCAGATAGAGTTGATCAATCCCAATGGGAAAAAGACTGAAACAACAACAAAAACAGAAACAAACACACAACAACAACAATAACAACAAAACAGTAAAGCAAAACAAAGATGGCACAACTTATGCAACTACTGAGTGCTCTAATGGTAAAGAGAAATTCTAACCAGCTGGTTGTTAATGTTAACTTTAGCCAAGACAAATCTCAATTCAGTTCCCCATCCTTAGGAAAGGGATGGGTCTCAGGCTGAAGACTCCTCTCTACCATCCTAGTGTTAAGTGTGCTCTGAATGAAGAGACCACCTAAACAGGCTTCTTGTGAGCAACAAGGCTGTTTATTCACCTGGGTGTGGGTGGGCTGGGTCTGAAAAGAGAGTCAGCGGAGGATGTGGGGATAGGAGTTTGTTTTATAGGTTTGGGGTAGGCAGTGGAAAGTTACAGAAATTACAGTTCACGGCAGTTTTTTCAAGCTGGGTGGTGTCATAAGGTCCAAGGTCTAATGTCACAAAGTTGGTTTATCAGCTGAGGCACGAACAGTTGAGGCAGGAACAATGGCAGAATGTTGCCAAGGTCGGTTAATCAGGCTGCAGAGTCCAGTGTCACAAGGTTGCCTCAGATTTTCTGGCTCTGGGAGTCCATCTGGAGGTGAACATGTGGGCCACAGAGGTCACCATGGCTTAAGTAGGGTATGGCCCATGGAGCAGTCAGTTCAAAGGACCTTGCATTCCTGTCTTTTTATATTAATAATATAAAAATAAAAAAAGTCGGGGCAGTGAAATTTCAGGGGGGCAGTACAGAGGGGTGATGGGTGATGTTACTCAGGGCTTCTTCAAGCAGGATTGGGGTCAGTGTGGAAACCTAAAAATGAGAGAGATTTTAGACAGCTGAGAGATTTTGGGGCAAAGGTTGATATTGTGGGGTTGTTAAAAGGAGCATTTGTCCTATTGACTGATTGGTTATAGCTTGGATATGATTTTGTAGGAATTGAGAGACTAGTCGGAAAAGGCAAGATCTGAATAAGAGAAGGAGAAAAATGGGTATAAGGGGGCCTGCTAATGGAAGGAGCCATGATACCCAGTTAGTGAGTGGCCAGCTAGGTCCAGAATAATTATTTGCCCGATTAGTGAGCTTTTGGGCCCTGTCTTCTAAGTCTTTTGATGACGTCATATGCAAGGCCAGATTGGTTTAGATAAAAAGCAGCATTCTTCATTTAGGAATAGGCAGAGTCCTCCTCTCTCAGCAGTCAATAGATTGAGGCCTCAGCGATTTTGGAGGACAACTGCAGGCAGGGAATTAACTTGGCTTGGAGCACACATAGTGTTTGAGTTATGTCTGAAATGCTGGTGGAAAAATAATTTGAGATACTGTGGAATGTGGTGACAGAATTAGTAAGGCCTGCTATGCCTGTCCCGATTGCAGCAGTGGAGACTCCTAATCCTACAAGCAAAGGGATGAATAGAACAACTCTTTTTTGTTGTGTAGGCTTTAGAAGGGGGACAGAGTGGGGTTCATTTCTGTTGGCAAACTGGATTTTGGGAGTAAAGAAAATTAAGGTACAGGTGCCTGTCCAGTTGGTAGGAAGGCAGAGGTAGGTGGAAGAGCCACAGAGGAAAAGAGGTCCTTGGCTGAGGCAGAACTGGAAGTGTAGACTGAACAGATGACAAAGTGTTTGGGGCTGCTGGGGTCTTGTACCCAGATACCAAGGGAACCAGCAAGGGCCGTGGCTGTTAAAGGTTGTAGTGGGATTTGATAGAGTAATTGTGTGGAAGGAGAGGTCTTGTTTTCATGGTGTATGAGGAAGCGTTTGGTATCTATGAGTAACCATTCAGTTTCATTAACAAGGTTAGGTATGGGCAGGCAGGAAGAGGGGTCTGGAGGAGAGTCTGATGAACAAGGGGAGGGCAGCCAAGGATGGAGTGAGAGATAGGGTAAATGCCCACCCAGGCAAAACTTGCTATTGACATTCTTAGGAGTGCTAGTAACAAGGGAGGGCCTTTCCATAATGCGAAACTGTTATGATCCTATTTCTTGGTTAACATGGATGACAGGGCTTTGGAGGTGAAGTGTAAAGGAACACAAAGAGGGTGGGAGGTTCCCTAGAGGAATTCCATTAGATGATTGCCAGGAAATGCATAAGGAGCGGCAATAGGGGTAGTTGTGGGGTTAGTGGCCCAAAAACAGTGGGTGTGGAGTTGACCTAAGGAGAAAGATTATGTAGGTAGGTACAAAAAAGAGCAGCAGCCTGTTGGTATGAGATATCTGGGGTGTTTTTGTTGAATCTTTCTAGGAAGTAGAGGAGTTCTTCTGGGGAGTACAGGTGGGGATTGTTGAGGGAAGTCTGGAGGTGTAAAGAGACAGGAGAGTTTGCCCAGTCCGCTGGTAGGGTGGGGATGGCTGTGTAGGAGGAAGAGGAGAGGGATACGTATAGCCAACAATTGCTGGCTAAGGAAGGCTTTGACATAGTTAGGAGAGGATGGGTTATGTTGATGGTAGTTGGAGGTAATTAGGTAGGGGTAAAGGGTAGCAGGAGAATGGGAGTAAGGTTAAGAGCGAGTATAAAAGAAAACAGGACTTCATCGGGGTGGAAGAACTGGAGAGTTCCCTGCCACAGAAGGGTATCCATCCACTTTAAGAGAGAGTTAAGGGTGGCAGCCTGAGGGTAAAACCATGAAATATTAGCTGTAATCGCCTGGAGGAAAAGTGTAAACCAGCAACTTAAACAAAAGCAGGGCATGTAAAAGTAAGTGCAGTGAATTTGAGCACAGTTAGAAAATAATAGAAACAGACTTTCTGAGGTGTGGTTTAAGTAGTGGGGGCAACTGCATTAAATAGTGGTGTTAGGAAAAAGATGTGGGGAAGAATAACCCTATATAAACCGAACATACCTTTTTACTTTGGTAAAAAAGTACCCACTCCAGATACCCAGGCATATAAAGACACCCTAGCCGGAAGGTCAGTCCTAGTTAAAAGCCTAACTCCTCTGTCTCTGCAACCTCAGTGGACAGGACCCTTCCTGGTCTCTATAGCACCCCAACCGCTGTCCATCTGCAAGACCCTTCCCAGTGGGTCCATCATTCCAGGATAAAGCCGTGTCCATTAGACAATCAGCCTGACTCCTCTGGCTCCTGGAAGTTGCAAGTACTCTCCTCCACTTCTCTTAAACTCACCTGTATCCCCGAGGTGGAAGAATAACCCTATGTAAACCTAACATACCTTTTTACCTATATAAACCTAACATACCTTTTTACCAAAGTAAAAGGTATGTTACCAAGAGGTAACTATCTTCCAGTCCTCCAACAGATGAGACATGAAAATGTTTTGTCGGCTAAGGCATTTCCTTGGGCAATGGGATCCGATGGTTTCTGGTGTCCTCTGCAGTGGATAACTCCAGCCCTGTCTGGGAGGAGAGTGGCCTTAAGGAGGGCCTTTATTAAGGTGGCGTTGATAAGAGAGGACCCCTGTGTGGTGAGAAAACCTCTTTCTGCCCATATGGCAGTATGGTGGTGTAGGATGTGGAAGGCATATTTAGAGTTGGTGTAGATATTAACATGTAGTCCTTTGGCAAGAGTAAGAGCATGGGTTAAGGCAATCAGTTCAGCTTGCTGAGAAGTGGTGGAAGAGGGGAGCGTGGCAGCCTCGATAACAGATGAGTGGGACCCAATAGCATATCCAGCTTTGGCCGGTGCCAACTGCCTGGGCTTGGGGGAACTGCCATTAATAAACCATGTGTGGTCTGGGTCTGGAATAGGAAAAAGAGAAATATGGGGAAGTGGGGAGGATGCTATATGAATTAGGGAGATACAGTCGTGGGGTTCAGGGTTTGTAATGGGTATTAAGTGAGAGACCGGGTTGAAATCAGGACTCAGAGCAATGGTTACTGCGGGTGTTTCAGTGAATAGTGAATAGAGTTGGAAGAGGTGAGGGGCAGATAGTATGTGTGTAAGGTGTGAAGAGGAAATTAAACTTTGGAGGTTGTGAGAGCTGTAGAGGGTAAGTGGGGCATAGCCTGTACTTTTAGGGGATTCTAGGAGTATTGCAGCTGTGGCAGCTGCGGTGCGTAAACAGGACGGCCAGCCTAGGACTGTGAAGTCAAGTTGTTCAGACAAGAAGGCGACTGGCTGTGGGCCTGGCTCTTGTGTAAGACACTAGACTGTGCAGCTTTTAATTTCTACCGTGTGAAGGGAGAATGGTTGGGAGGAGTTGGAAAGTGCTAGTGTAGGGCTGTTTCTAAGGCTTTCTTTAGAAAACAAAAGGTAGAATGGGGGAAGGATTTGAGGGTCTGTGGGGTCAGCTGAGTTTCCTTTTGTAAGTTTATAAAGTGGTTTGGTTAGAAGGACCACTGGTATCCAGAGGCGAAAGCATCCTGGGAAAGGGCTTCACTGAAGTACTGAGGGCTATCTTGGGAACCTTGGGTAGGAATGGTCCAGGTTAACTGCTGGGACTAGGGGGTGTCGGGGTCATCCAAGTAAAGGCAAAAAGAGGCTGAGAGGAGGGGTGTAAGGAGATGGTGAAAAAGGCATCTTTCAGGTCAAGAACAGAATAGTGAGTTGTGGAAGGGCGTATGGAAGATAGGAGGGTATAGGGGTTTGGTACAACAGGATGGATGGGAAGTACAATCTGATTAATAAAGCAAAGGTTTTTGACTAACCTGTAAGACTTTTCCGGTTTTTGGTTGGGTAAGATGGGGGTGTTGTAGGGAGACTCAGTGGGAACTAAAAGGCCATGCTGTAGTAAGTGAGTAATAACAGGCTTTGGGCCCTGTAAGGTTTGTGCTGGGATGGGGTACTGACGTTGGGCAGGTGGTTAGGTTTTAAGGGGATGACGAGGGGTGAGTGACTTGTAGCAAGGGATGGGGAGGTGGTGTCCCACACCCTAGGGTTAAGGTAGGGGGACATAGGGGAGCTACTGAGGGAGGTACAGGTTTGAGGAGGAGGGCAGCAATGAGGTGTGGCTGTAGCCCAGGAACAGTTAAGGAGGCAGACAATTTTGCTAGGATATCTTGGCTTAACAGGGGAACTGGACAAGTGGGGATGATAGGAAAGAATGTGGAAAGGATGCTGGCCTCATTGACACCAGACTTGGGGAGTTTTGAGAGGCCCAGAGGCCTCGCCTAATTCCTACCACAGTTATGGAGGCCAAGGGACAGGTCCTTGAAAAGAAGGCAGCGTGGAGGGGGTGGCCCCCGTATTGATTAAGAAGGGGATGGACTTACCCTCCACTGTAAAAGTTACCGGAAGCTCGGCATCCATGGTGGTCCAGGGGGCCTCTGAGATGTTTGGGCAACGTCAGTCTTCAGCCGCCAAGCCGAGGCGATCTGGGAAGGATTCAGTCTGGGAACTTATCTGGGAAGGATTCAGTCTGGGAACTTTGGGTTGGAGCTCCAGGACCTCTGGGAGCAACGGCATGAGTCAGACAGTCCGACTTTCAGTGGGGGCCCTGCACAGATGGGGCAGGGCTTAGAAGGAAACCTGGGCTTTAGAGGGCTGTGGGCATTCCTTGGCCCAGTGGCCAGGTTTCCAGCACTTGAGGCAAAGTCCGGGAGGGGTGGCTGGACGCTGCCATCTGGGCTCTTTGAAGTCTTTGTGAGCCGGTGGTGTGGCTGCGGTTTGTCTTACGGCAGAGGCAAGCATCTATAGTTTTGAGATGCGCTGACGCCAGGCAGCTTCTTCTCTATTATTGAACACCTTGCAGGTGAGGTTGATTTATTCCTGTTGTGGGGTTTGAATTAGTAGCTGATTTGGGTGATAAAATGCACATTAAGCGTTTTTTTAGGGGTGAGAATAGAGGTAAGGATGACATTTAAGTTACTCCAGGTGAGATTATAAGGCTGGGTTAAGTATTGAAATTTTTGTATATATGTGGTAGGGTCTCACGGGAAAGACCCTAGGAGAGGTTAGACAGAGAAAAAGGAAAGTGTACCTGGACAATTCCTTCAGCTCCTGTCACTTTGCGAGGGGGAATTTGTTGGCAGGGGTCGGGGAGTTAGCCGTGGGACTAAACTGTAAGCCGGACCTGGTATGAGGTGGGGAGGAGATAAGAGGGGCTTAAGGAGGTGGGTTGCAGGCAGAGGAAGTGGCGGGAGGCTCTTGAGGGATGGGTTAGGTCCTGGATTGGGGTCTGGTTCAGACAGGCAGGGAGGAGAAAGGTGAGAAGGGTTGATGGATAAGGAGGATTCTAGGTCACTGGTAGAGGCAGGAGGGGCGGATGGAAGGGAGAGAAGGAAAATTTGAGACGGATTTTATTGAGAGGAGAGATTACGGGGGGATTGGAGTGTAAAAAGTTCCTGGACAATGGGCACCTCAGACCATTTGCCCATTCAGTGACAAAAACTGTCTAAGTCTTGCAGAATAGAAAAATTGAAAGTGCCATTTTCTGGCCATTTGGAACCATTGTCTAATTTGTATTGAGGCCAGGCTGTGTTACCAAAAAAAAATTAGATGTTTAGGTTTCAGAGATTGGTGACAGTTGAAGAGGTTTCAGGATGCAGGCTAGAGGCAAAAAAGAGGAATAGAGAGCGGAATATTGCCCCTGGCGAAGGAGCTAAGTTTTAAGGAGAGAAGTAGAGACAAGGAGAATGAGAGCAGCTACCAGGTGTCAGGTCTCCATGTGCAAGCCTGGAGCCTGAAAGTCTGAAGTCCTGCTTGCCTCAGCTGAGGTCTCCCACCCCCTGCCTGCGTTCACCATTGTCCCTGATCGCCCAGCGGAGCTTCCCAGGACAAGTACCTCACCCAACCCTGCTGGCCATCTTAACTGTTCTTAGGATAATGTAAATACCTCTCACCCAACCCCACCACTGTAACTGAACTTTCTCTGCAACACCCCCGCCCCCCAAAAAACTTCCCAAACCTGTAAAACCAACTCCTATCCCACTGCCCTTTGCTAATGCCCTTTTCAACCTTAGCCCACCTGCACCTTGGTGAATAAATAGCCATGTCGCTTACACAAAGCCTGTTTGGAAGGTCTCTTCATTCAAAGCACACATTTTTTCAACACTAGGGTTTTCAGTAGGTGTCCCTGACTGAGTCCTGGGCTGTAACATGGGTGAGTGGTCAAGGCAGGCGTCCCTGCTATTGACCAGACACCAAGGGAAGAGTGTCTTCCTGAGTCCGTAACCAACGTTGGAGTTTTTGAGCGCATGGATAGAGAGTGTCTCCTTTGTCTCTACTTAGAAGGACAAGGATTTAAAGGAAAATAGAGATGAGAGAGAGAGAGAGAGAGAGGGAGGGAGGGAGAGCTCTCCTTGGAAGGAGAAGGATTTAAAGGAACAGAGAGAGAGAGGGAGAGACTGCTTACTAGATCTGAAGGTGGCAAGAAGGTTGTGGGGCTGGTCTGATGCACTGAGGTTGCAGGTGGGTCTCTTCACAGAGGAAGAGTGACCACAGGGGGCTGGTCTCCCAAAGGTGTACCCTTCTCCCAGATTTCGGCACCAAATGTTAAGCATGCTCTGAATGAAGAGACCACATAAACAGGCTTCGTGTAACATAGCTGTTTATTCACCCAGGTGTGGGCAGGCTGAGTCTGAAACGAGAGTCAGCGGAGGGTGGTGGGGTAGGAGTTGGTTTTATGGAGTTGGTGGAAAGTTACAGAAGTTACAGTTAAGGGTGGTTTTCTCAAGCTGGGGGATGTTGCGGGGGGCGGGGTGTCACAAGGTCCAAGGTCCAGTGTCACACAGTTGGCTTATCCATTGAGGCAGGAACTGTTGAGGCAGGAACAATGACAGAATGTTGCAAGGTCAGTTAAGCAGGCCGCAGGGTCCAGTGTCACAAGGTTGACTCAGATTTTCTGGCTCTGGGAGTCCATCTGGAGGTGTACGTGTGAGTCACAGGGGTCACCATGGCTTAACTAGGGTGTAGCCCACGGTACAGTCAGTTCAAAGAACCTTGCATCTAGAAACAGGAAAAATCTCAAATTTGTCTTCCCTGTTGGCAGCAAGCTCAAACTCCATAGGGGAGTTAGCTGCATTTCATCGTCATGGAAGCTGGAAAAACTTGCCTTTCTTGTTTTGGAAGCAAGTAAAACTCCAAAAAAAAAAAAAAAGGTATAGCAAAATAAACTTCAGATCTTGGCCAGACTTGGGGAGATCAGTGATTCTCTGTAGGGGGTGCTTCCACGCCTCAGCAAATTGTCCTATTGGTTTGAGCCATAAAGACAATTTAAGCTGGTACCAAGCACTGATAGGAGATTTGTCAAAGGTCAGGGGTGCCTCCACTCAGAATCCTTTCATGGTTGCCAAATTGTGAGCCTTGAATATCTGAGAAAGGTCTCAGTTAATTTAGAAAGTTTATTTTGCCAAGGTTGAGCATGCACGCCTGTGACACAGTCTCAGTCAGGAGGTCCTGATGACACAGGCCCAAGGTAGTCAGGGCACAGCTTGGTTTTATACATTTTAGGGAGAGATGAGACATTAATCAATATATGTAAGATATACATTGGTTCTGTCCAGAAAGGTGGGATAACTCAACCAGGGAGGGGGCTTCCAGGTCACCAGTAGGTGCGAGAAAAATGGTTGCATTCTTTTGAGTTTCTGATTAGCCTTTCCAAAGGAGGCAATCAGATATGTATTTATCTCAGCGAAAAGAGGGATGACTTTGAATAGAATGGGAGGCAGGTTTGCCTTAAGCAGTTTCCAGCTTGACTTTTCCCTTTAACTTAGTGATTCTGAGGCCCTAAGATTTATTTTCCATTCATTGTGTGTGTGTGTGTGTGTATACACACACACACACACACACACACACACACACACACAAACACAAACGAATGAAAAATCTCATTAAGAACAGCAAGCTGTGTGGTATTTTTAACTTGCCCTATTCTATTCTCATCCCCTCCTCGCTGGCTCCACTGCCAGGCTATTGGTCTTCACTGTAATTATGGGCTTGAAAATTAACAGCCCATAATTATAGTGAAGACCAATAGCCTGGCAGCCACTGGAAAGACAGCATGGGGCTGGATTTCCTTCAAAGCCTCATTGCCAGAGAACTGCCGTTTGACTTGGCTGGTGGTTTTCAGAAAGATCCCACTGCCGGGATGTCTTTATTTGTCCTGAGAGCTCACTTAATGCAGAAGCCTTTTTCTTGAGGGCATTTGTCAAAAACATTTAAAGGTCATTAAGTTGGTGTCTGTATGAGGTGAGAGACCATATTTTTGGGCAGACAATAGGCTAACCAAAAAGCTTTAAAAGTAAAACAGGGGAATGGGATGTCCATAAGGGCTTTGAAAATTCCAACAGAATGAATCCTGGGAATCTATGAGGCTACTCCCAAGTGCAGGGCTGTGTACCTGCTCAGTAAAGATGTGAGAAGGCTCAAAGCTCTCACCTCTGACTGACCTTGAAGCTCTGGGCAAGCAGGAAGTGAAGGCTAAGGCAGAGATGTAAACTTCCTGGCTGAATGTTGAAGAGGAGTCCCAGACTGCAAAATTATTTCAGAAAGCTCATTAAACACTGAACAACAACAACAAACAACAGCAGCAGCAACAACAACAACAAATAGGGGATATAGAACCTGATTTCCAGAGTTGTCACATTAGATCAGCGGTCCCCAACTCTGTGGGCCATGGACTAGCACCAGTCCTTTTCCTGTTAGGAACTGGGCCACACAGCAGGAGAAGCAGTGGGCAAGCAAGCAAAGCTTCATCTGTATTTACAGCTGTTCCCCTCACTCATATTACCGCCTGAGCTTTGCCTGCTGTCAGATCAATGGTGGCATTAGTTTCTCATAGGAACACCAGTCTTATTGTGAACTGAACATGTGAGGGATCTAGGTTGCATGCTCCTTATGAGAATTGGATGCCTGATGCTCTAGTGCACTTCCCCTGCAGTGTGCGCATCTGTCACTGTCTCCCACCATCCTCAGATGTGACTGTCCACTTGCAGAAAAACAAGCTCAGGGCTCCCACTGTTTCTATATTATGATGAGTTGTATAATTATTATATATTACAATGTAATAATAGCAGAAATAAAGTGCACAATAAATATAATGTGCATGGGCCCGGTGCGGTTGCTCATGCTGGGAAGCACTTTGGCAGGCTGAGGCGGGTGGATCACCCGAGGTCAGGAGTTCGAGACCAGCCTGGCCAACATGGTGAAACCCCGTCTCTACTAAAAATACAAAAATTGGCCAGGCGTGGTGGCTCATGCCTATAATCCAAGCACTTTGGAGGCCAAGGCGGGTGAATCACCTGAGGTCGGGAGTTCAAGACCAGCCTGACCAACATGGTGAAACCCCGTCTTTAAAAACAAAACAAAACAAAACAAAACAAAACAACAAAAATTAGCCAGGTGTGGTGGAAGGTGCCTGTAATCCCAGCTACTTGAGAGGCTGAGGTAGGGGAATAATAAACCCCTCTCCTTGATAGAGATGGGGTTTCACTACATTAGCCAGGCTGGTCTTGACCTTGGTGACTCCTGACCTTGGTAATCTGCCCGCCTCAGCCTCCCAAAGTACTGTGATTACAGGTGTGAACCACTGCGCCCAGTCAGGAACACTTAATATACTGTTGGTGGGAGTGTAAATTATTTCATCTGTTGTGGAAAACAGTGTGGCAATTCCTCAAAGACCTAAAAACAGAAATACCATTCAACCAGCAATCTTGTTACTGAGTATATACCCAAAGGAATGTAAATCTAGCATAAAGACACTACATGCATATATGCATTGCAGCACTACTCACAATAGCAAAGACATGAAATTAACCTAAATGCCCATCAATGGTAGACTGGAGAAAGAAAATGTGATACACATACACCATGGAATATTATACTGCCATTAAAAAAAAACAAGATCATGTCCTTTGCAGGAACATGGATGGAGCTAGAGGCTATTATCCTTAGCAAACTAATACAGGAACAGAAAACCAAATACCACATGTTCTCACTTATAAGTATAAGCTAAATGATGAGAACACATGGACAAATAGAGGGAACTACAGACACGAGAACTATTGGAGGGTGGAGATTGAAAGGAGGGAGAGGATCAGGAAAAATAACCAACAGATTATAGACTTAATTCCTGACTGATGAAATAATGTGTATGACAAACCCCCATGACACAAATTTACCTATATAACAGACCTGCACAAGTACCTCTGAACTTAAAAAAAAATTTTTAAAAATTGGCTGTGTTCTGGCACACCAGCAATGAACAATCTGAAAAGGAAATTAAGAAAGCAATTCTATTTACAATAGTATCCAAAATAATAAGATAGGAATAAATTTAACCAAAAGGTAAAAAGACTTAAATGCTAAAAACTATGAAACAATGCTAAAAATAGGTTAAAGAATCTTTTTCTTTTTTTTGAAGAAGGGGTCTTGTTATGTTCTCCAGGCTGGTCTCAAACTCCTGGGCTCAAGTGATCCACTTGCCTTGGCTTCCCAAATATTCCTTAAAGATAGCTCATGCTGGGGTTACAGGCATGAGCTATCCTTAAGGAATATTTTTCTTTATTATTTTTGCTCTCTTTTTCCTCAGGTTGGATAATTCCATTTTACAGTGGCTACGTTGTCTGGGGTATAAACCCAGGGTTTGTTGTCACATTTCAGGAAAATTTAGGACATGGATACACTCGAGGAGTTTAGGAGCAGAGGCTTAATAGGTAGAAGAGAAGAAAAGAAAAACATCTCCCTCTATAGAGGAAGGGGTCTCTGAGAGAAAAGGACTGGCTGGTGACGAATGCCCCTAGTTTTATAGTCCAGTTTAAGGAGGGAGTGTCTGATTTACCGGGCTCACAGGTTGGTTTGATCAGGTATGACCTTCACAGCATGCACAGGGAAGGCTGGTCTCCCTAGCCTAATCTTCTTATGCAAATAGGCTTTCCAGTTGATGGGAGCCATTTTGTTTGCTTCTTACAATGCATGTGGCTGGCAGACAAGGGATGATCAAGCCGCCATTTTGAAAAGGTCTAGTCCTTAGTTCCCACACATTCACCTGTACAACCTCCCAGTTTGCTTGTCTGTGTCTGCAGCTCAACTTTACAGGCTGTGTTTGTTAGAAAATGATTTGGGGCTGCTTTTCATTAAAAGGAAAGCCTCACTGAGGACTCCCTTGCCATTACTATTTGCCTAGGTAATTTCTTTTCTTTTTTTTCTCTTGAATCCTAACCCTGTGCTGGGAGGTAATTTCTTTTTAACTCCTGTGTCAACTTGACCTATCTTCAAGTTCACTGATTCTTTTGTATGCTTGCTCAAATCTGCTTTTGAGCCCCTCTACTAAATTTTTTATTTCGATTGTATTTTCAACTCTATAGTCACCATGTGGTTCTTTTTTATCATGACTCTTTATTCATATTTTCTACTTGGTATCAGTGTTATACTTTAATTCTTTTTTTTTTTTTTTTAAACAGAGTCTTGCTCTGTTGTCCAGGCTGGAGTGCAGTGGCATGATCTCAGCTCACTGCAACCTCTGCCTTCCAGGTTTAAGCAATTCTCCTACTTCAGCTTCCAGAGAAGCTGGGACTATAGGTACGAGCCACCATGCCCAGTTAATTTTTGTATTTTTAGTAGAGACAGGATTTTACCATATTGGCCAGGCTGGTCTCAAACTCCTGACCTCCTGATACACCTGCCTCAGAATCCCAAAGTGCTGGGATTACAGGCATGAGCCGCTGCACCTGGCCATTTTAATTCTTTAAATGTGACTTTCTTTAGTTCTTTAAACATGTATAAAGAGTTGATTTAAAGTCTTTTTCTAGTAAGTCCAATATCTGGGCTTTCTCAGTGACAGCTTCCATTGTTCCTTTTCTTCCCTACTGTGAATGGGCCACAGTTTCTTTCTTTGCATATCTTATAATTATTTGTTAAAATCTGGACATTTAAAATAATCTAATGCAGTAGTCCCCAACCTTTTTGGCACTAGGGACCAATTTCACGGAAGACAGTTGTTTCATGGACCGAGGGTATAGAGGAGATGGTTTGGGGATGATTCAAGAACATTACATTTATTTATTTACATTATTAATTTTTGAGATGAAGTTTCACTCTTGTCATCCAGGCTGGAGTGCTGTGGCGTGATCTCAGCTCACTGCAATCTCCGCCTAACACAAAAATTAGGTGGACATGGTGGCAGGTGCCTGTAATCCCAGCTACTCGGGAGGCTGAGGCAGGAGAATCACTTGAACATGGGAGGCAGAGGTTGCAGTGAGCCAAAATGGCACCACTGCACTCCAGCCTGGGTGACAGAGCAAGACTCTGTCTCAGAAAACAACAACAACAACAACAAAACAACCAAAAGAACCCGGTGCATAAGTGTTCCTTTTTCTCTACAACCTCGCCAGCATCTGCTATTTTTTGTTTATCTGTTATCTTTTGTAATAGCCATTCTGACTGGTGTGAGATGGTATCTTATTGTGGTTTTGATTTGCATTTCTCTAATGATCAATGATGTTGACCCTTTTTTTATATGCTTGTTAGCCACATGTAAATTGTATTAGTCAGGGTTCTCTAGAGGGACAGAACTAATAGGTTCTCCAGAAGGACAGAACTAATAGATCTAATTAAAGCTCTTAGTTTAATTAGACCTCATTTGTCAATTTCTGATTTTGTTGCAATTGTTTTTGATGTCTTCGTCATAAGAAGTCCCACGATACGCTGTCTGCAAGTTGAAGAGCAAGGAAGCCCATGGTGGATCAGTCTGAGTTCCAAAATCTCAAAAGTGGGGAAGCCCATAGTTCAGCCTTCAGTCTGCAGTGGCCAAAGGCCCGAGAGCCCCTAGCCTAACACTGGTGTAAGTCCAAGAGTCCAAAAGCTGAAGAACCTGGTGTCTGATGTTTGAGGGCAGGAAGCATTTAGCATGGGAGAAACACGAAGGCTGGAAGACTCAACTCAAGTCCTTCCACATTCTTCTGCCTGCTTTATTATAGCCACACTGGCAGCTGATTAGATGGTACCCACCCAGATTAAGGGTGGGTCTGCCTCTCCTAGTCCATTGACTCAAATGTTAATCTCCTTTGGCAGCATCCTCATAGACACACCCAGGAACAATACTTTGTATCCATCAATCTAATTAAGTTGATGCTCAATATTAACCATCACATATGTCTTCTTTTGAAAAGTGTCTGTTCATATCCTTTGCTTACTTTTTAATGGGAGTTTTTTCTTGTAAATATGTGTACGTTGCTTGTAGATGCTTTGTTAGGTGGGTAATTTGCAAACATTTTCTCCCATTGTTTTCTGTTTACTCTGTTGATAGTTTCTTTCATTGTGCAGAAGCTCTTAGTTTAATTAGATTTCATTCGTCAATTTTTGCTTTTGTTGCAATTGCTTTTGGTATCTTTGTTGTAAAATCTTTGCTCATTCCTATGTCCAGAGTGGTATTTCCTAGGTATCTTCTAGGGTTTTTGTTTTGTTTTTGAGACAGAGTCTCATTCTGCCTCAAGTGATTTGCCTGCCTCAGCCTCCTGAGTAGCTGGGATTACAGGTGCCCACCATCACACCTGGCTAATTTTTTGTATTTTTAGTAGAGGTAGGGTTTCACCATGTTGGCCAGGGCGGTCTCGAACTCCTGACTTTGTGATCCACCTACCTCAGCCTCCCAAAGTGCTGGGATTATAGGTGTGAGCCACTGCGCCTGGCCCTGATTCAATTTTTGGAGCTCATTATTGGTCTGTTCAGGTACTCAATTTCTTCCTAGTTCAGTCCTGAGAGGGTGTATGTGTCCGGGAATTTATTAATCTCTTCTAGGGTTTCTAGTTTGTGTGTGCAGACATGTTCATAGTAGTTGCTGGTTGTTATTTTTATTTCTGTGGGGTCAGTGGTAACATTCCCTTCATCATTTCTGTTTATTTGAATATTCTCTCTTTTCTTCTTTATTAGTCTAGCTAGTGCCCTATCTATTAATTTTTTCAAAAACCCTTGCCGAGCATGGTGGGTCAAAATCCCAGCACTTTGGGAGGCTGAGGTGGGTGGATTACCTGAGGTCAGGCCAGGAGTTCAAGACCAGCCTGGCCAACATGGTGAAACCCCGTCTCTATTAAAAATGCAAAAACAAAAACAAAAAATTAGCTGGGCATGGTGGTCAGTGCCTATAATCCCAGCTACTCAGAGGCAGAGGCAGGAAAATCACTTGAACCCAGAGGCGGAGGTTGCAGTGAGCTGAGGTCACGTCACTGCACTCCAGCCTGGGTGACAGAGTGAAACTCCATCTCAAAAAATAAATAAATAAATAAGTAAGCAAGCAAATAAATAAAACCTGATTAAATGGTCCTTTGAACAGTTTTTCATGTCTCAATTTCTTTCAATTCAGCTCTGATTTTAGTGATTTCTTGTCTTCTAGTAGCTTTGTGGTTTATTTGTTCTTGCTTTTCTAATTCTTCCACTTGTGATGTTAGGTTGTTAATTTGAGATTGAAGTTTTTGATGTGAGCATTACTTGTTATGTCCCACCCTAACTTTTCTTCTTCTCCTAGAAAACTCAGAACCATGCTTTCTAAACCAATTCAAACTTCCTCAGTGAACCAACCTGGTCTCCCTGAGACAAAGTTAGCAGTTTCCCATTACACATGGTCCTCTTTCTCTGTAAGAATATCTAATGCAACAGTGCAAGTGTTTCACCCCCTCCTGGGCATGTGGGAAACTCCTTTTGGCTGAGACCAAGACTTACAACTCTGTCCTTTCAACATTAATGAAGATCTATTTAGAAAGTCTCCATTTTTACAGAAAGGATATATAAATACCAATGAAAATAAATATAAAATTATATGACATACAATTATATTGTGGAAAGACTGAATAAATAAGTGAACTAAGCTCTAAGAAAAAAAAGAAGATGATATAAAATGATATGAAAATGAAAACTCTGGGCTGGTATAGCATAGTTAATGTGCCAGTAAAGTATGTACATTGCAGAAGTGGCAGGAAGACTGCATAGAGAGTGAGACCTGACCAAAAGCTTTAAGGAAAGGTCAGATCTCTGCATGGAGATTGGAAGGGAGACTGGGAGAGGCCAGAAAATATAAATTGTTTGATCTGTATCCTCAAAAGAGATTAAAGTGGACTCAGGAAAACATGGTCCGCTTTAGGAGAAGGACACATGTTCCAGACCGGCCAAAGCTCAGAGGATCCCCACCTTCCCCAGGAAGAAAGAGGAGGCAAAGCAGCAGGTAGAAGACAGCACAGCCCAGTCAGCACAGGGCACCCAGGCCAAGCCAGGTGGGCTCCATCGTACAGGTAGTGAGGAGCCACTGCAGGGTGGGCTTTATTCATTCGTTTGTTTTGTTTTCTTTAGTAACTAAGACATACGATCAAAGTTGACCTTTGTAAGTATTGCTACAGCTGAACATAAGATGGATAAAACCAGCATTTTAAAAATTATGTTGTATATCATGACTATAATCCCAGCACTTTGGGAAGCCGAGGCGGGTGGAACACGAGGTCAGCCTGGCCAACATGGTGAAACTCTGTCTCTACTAAAAATACAAAAGCTTAGCTGGTGTGGTGGTGCATGCCTGAAATCCCAGCTATTTGGGAGGCTGAGGCAGGAGAATTGCTCGAACCCAGGAGGTGGAGGTTGCAGTGAGCTGAGATCATGCCATTGTACTCCAGCCTGGCGACAGAGCAAGACTCCGTCTCGAGGAAAAAAAAATTATGTTGTATAGAACACTAGCCCCAGTGAGATATTAGTGGAACACACAGGCACACACACATACATGCACACACTCACACAATGAGCTCAGATTATCCTGACAAATGCTGGGTTAAGCAAACTAAAAGAAACATCTTTAGTGCTGGACTCCTCAGAACCTGCAATGTGGCTATATGACTCATAAAACAGCAAGGTTGAAACAGCATGTGATTTTTTTCCAGAAATGTTGGAACACTTGCTTTCCCTTGGCTTCACTGTCACCTTTTTTCTCCTGGTTCTCCATCAGCCTCTTTGGTTGCTCCTTCTTGGTTTCCTCCTTGACAATCTGCTGCTGCTCAGCCATTCTCTTTTCATTCCCTGTGGGTTTCTCAAGTGTGTTTCTATTCCTGCAGATTAAACTTTCCTTGTTTTTCCTGACATTGCCTGGCCCTCCCCCATCCTAAGGCAGGTGTTCCATCTGTGTGCGCTTTTGGCATCCTGGGATGCTCCCAGCATGTTTCTTGCCACACTCCATCAGGTTTTCTCCCCAAGAATCTGGGAGGGCAGCAGCCTTCTCTCCACTGTTCCTTCAATACTCAGCACAGAACACAGGAGCTGACCCCATAACATTTAGCTGGCCATCTGAGACTAAATGTATGTTCCTCTAGATCTTAAAAACTTGCAATAAGAAACATACTACAATAGTCAAAAAAGTCTCTTTAGTCAGGAGTTCTCTATATATGCACAACAGTTTGAAGTCATTATTAAATCTGGGCCCAGTGTACATCAATGCAGAGCATCAAGCCCAGCATGCAGGTGTACAGTTGCCTACTGCTGTCCAGAAGGAACTGCATCCCACCCACTGTAAAATGGGGAAATGCTGAGAAGCAGATGTAACTGAAGAAGACCGCTGCAGCATCAAGGAGGGACAACCCCGACTTAGGAGAGCACCATGCCAGAGACTCCTGGACCTCACGCTAGGCTCAGTGCCCATTATGCTCTTGGGACCCAGTGCTTTCTCTCTCCATCACTTGGCATACTTGGCATTATTTGTTGCTTAAAATAATGTCCTCAGTGTTCACCTTTCCTAGGAGACACAGGCAGATCCTGTGACCTACAGCTTTTGGCACACAGTAGGTGCATCACAAACATCTGCTGAATATCCACACTCTTGCCTTCTCATACCTTCTTGTCAAGTCTTCAGTGAAAATGAATTGCTGATTGAGCAAGAATTAAACTTCTAGAGACTCCCGGCTCCAGTGAAGTTTCTGGCAAGGTGAGATTTGTTTACTGCCATATTCCTAGCTCGTAGCATACTGTAGTCACTAAATAAATGTTTGTTGAATAAATGAGTGAATGGATTCATATATGTTACTTAGCTATATATTTTCTGAGTAAAATTGATGAACTTAATAGTTTACTTCTGGTGTCATTTTACTTTACTTATTCAACAAACCTGATAATTCAACTAAGTGCCAGGCACACAGCTGCTGAAGAGAAAAAGGTTTAAGATACAATTTCTTTTTTTTTAAATCTTTTTTGTTTTTAAGAAGGGGTTTCACCATGTTGGTTAGGCTGGTCTTGAACTCCCAACCTCTGGTGATCCGCCCGCCTTGGCCTCCAAAGTGCTTGGATTACAGGCGTGAGCTACCACGCCCTGCCAGGATACAATTTCTGTCTACATGCATGAAAGCCACAGTCTAAAAAGTAGAAATGTATGAACAAATTATAACAATAAGTTGGCTAAATTCAAAATCAGAGGGTTTTTTTTTTTTTTTTCTCTATTTTAAACAGCTCCAGTCAGGAAGTGTTAAAATAGAAAGTTCTAAACAGGAAATGTTCCCACAACCATCTAAGAATGAAGCTGAAGCCACTCATAATTGAGTTTGCTACTGCCAACCCCAACAGCAAGGATGACAATTCTGGTGCTGCAAAATAAGTGTCCCTCTGATTTTATCACTGCTATGTAACCCAGATTTATACTCTTTGGGTTTCATTTAATGTTTTGAAAAAGTATTAAAGAGAAAATATTGTGGTGATGAGCCCATTCACTGCAACCGTCTCAACATCACACCAATTATAAGCCCTATCATTTAAAAAGAAAACTGTTAGTTTAACTTATTTATCCAGATATCAGTGTTACATAAACATATTTGCCATCAGACTTTGGATTTGTGGGTTAAATAGTAGATAAACATGATTAGCACCTTAAAGTTTACACTTTTCCGGTTCTCTCAAAATTTTTTCAAGATAGTATGTGCCTTTCTAAATAATTGTTAGTATATTTTTTAAACTGAACATTAAAATATATATTTCCCAAAAGCAAAATACAGCTCCCATTGGTAAATGGTGATATTGAGATACAACAGGTAACTTCTATTGGGAACCATTTAATCAGTGCTTACTTTTACACTCTGTCCAGAAATGTCAATGATTTGTAGAAGTATATTACACAACTAAACTTATACTTATTCAGTATTGTACAATATTTAGTACTTGTTCTAGCTATTCCTTGCTGAATAGTAAGCCATTCCAAAACTTAAGGCATTGTTTGTTGTTTAATATTCATTTACTGTTATTGTTTGTTTAGTAATTTTAAATAACATTATTTATCATGGTTTTTGTGGATTGATAGGCACTACAAAAGTTCTCTTTTGGAGTCTTTCTTGCAGTTGTGGTTGGTTGGCTGCTGCTGAAGTCACCTGAAAGCTCAACTAGGCTAAGGAGCCTGGACAGGTCACTCACTTGGCTGGCTGTGCATATTGGCTGCCGTGTGTGACGCCTATCTCACCTCTCCATGTTACCTGGAGTCCTCACAACATGGTAGTTGGTCCCAAGACACGCAGACAAATACTACAAACCCTCTTATGACCTACCTTTGGAGGTCCTAGAATATGACTTCTACAGCATCCTATTGGTAAAGCAAGTAATTGTGCCCATCTCAGATTCAAGAAATGGGAGATTAGACTCTACCTGTCAATGTAAAGAGCAGCATGTGCATACAGGGAAGGAAGAAACTGAGGGCATCATCTTGAAGACTATCTTATCACACCATTATTCCAACTAATGAACATTATGTTTTAGATGGGTAATACTAGCTACTCATCTCTTCCCCAGAAACTCAAGTTAGTCATTGACATACTGAAGAGAATGTCAGTACCATTAAAAAATCCTAGAAATGCCAGGCGTGGTGGCTCATGCCTGCAATCCTAGCACTTTGGGAGGCCGAGGTGGGCAGATCACAGGGTCAGGAATTCAAGACCAGCCTGACCAACATGGTGAAACCCCATCTCTACTAAAAATACAAAAATTAGCCAGGTATGGTGGCTGTTGCCTGTAATCCCAGCTACTCAGGAGGGTGAGGTAGGAGAATCACTTGATTAAAAAAAAAAAACCCAGAAAAATCACGTGATGACTGAGGTTAATTCAATCTCTCAATTACATCAATGTAATTCCCTTCTAGTAACTCTAAATATGGTGAAACAGAATTGAATTCTACAAAAGTCTTTTGTCTGTTTTCCTGTGGAATAATTAACAAACCCAGTAAATGTATAAAGAGTATGAAGTCCAATTTATTTTAAATTTATACCTCTTAATCTTAAAGTTTATAGAAATCCAGAGAACTAATCATCATAATCCATAATGCCTGGACCAGAAGTCCTTGTTCTAAGAGTGTCCTGTGGCATGCTAAAAATGTATTACAAATTAGGAAATTTAAAACTTTTTTGTTGGGGATTTTAAGAGAGCTAACTAGCTCATCAGCACAATTCACACAGATTAAGAATGGAAGTTTCTTTGCTGAGTGGATTCATAATGATCAGAAAAAAATTTCACAAATGAGACAAGGAGATAGAGAATGGGAAACATACTGTCAATCCCTAAAATGAAAGTGATTTTTCAAATGGTCTGATTTTGTATTTCCCAAAGGAAAGGGAGCTCATTGTGATAGAATAAGAATGCCACTTGTATGTCTTTTTTTGAGAAGTGTCTGCTTATTCCCTTGTCAATGTTTTAATGGGGTTATTTTCTTAATGTTCAACATCACTAATCATCAGAGAAATGCAAATCAATGTGAGATACCATCTCATATTAGTCAGAATGGCTACTGTTAAAAAGTAAAAAAAATAAATTCTAGCTAGACTTCAGAGAAGATAAAATGCTTATACACTGTTGGTGAGAATGTAAATTAGTTCAGCCACTGTGAAAAGCAGTTTGAAGATTTTTCAAATAATTTAAAACAAAAGTACCATTCAACCAGCAATTCCATTACTGAGTATATATATATATAAATTAAAAATTCTACAGAAAAAACCTAGATGCACTTTTATGTTCATCATATTGCTATTTACAATAGGGAAGGCATGGAATTAACTTATGTGTGAATCAATGAATTGGATAGACATATGTGCTACATATACGCCATGAAATACTATGCACACATTAAAAAGAATACAATCATGTCCTGTGCAGCAACATGGATGCATCTGGAGGCCATTATCCTAAGGAAATTAACACAGGAACAGAAAACCAAATACCACATGTTCTTGCCTATAAGTGGGATCTAAACATGGGGTACTGATGAGTATAAAAATGTCAACAAGAGACACTGAGGACTACTAGATGAAGGAGGGAAGGAGGAGGGCAGGGGTGAGAAATTATGGGTGCTATGCTCACTACCTTCATGATAGGATCAATTATATCCCACTTATCTCAGCATCACACAATATATCCATGTAACAAACCTGCAAATGTACTCCCTGAATCTAAAAAGTTTAAGGCAAGGACAGAGTAAGAAGGCAGAATAGAAGCCTACACCACTCATCCCTCACACAAAAACACCAAATTTTCACAACTCATTACATCCAATAAGCACTGTCAAAGGGACCAAAAATTAGGTGAGCAATCGCAGTACCTGGTATTAACTTCATATTGCTGAAAGAGACAGTAGTGAAGACAAAAAAATGACAGTCTAGAAGCACCGACGCCACTCCTTTTCAGCCACATGGTGCAGGGATTGTATGTTTGGGAAAGGGAGAGCACAGACTGTGAGGCTTTGCAATAAACTCAGTACTACCTTGTCACAGTGAAAAGCAGGACCAGGCTGTACTCACTCAGCTGACATCTGCCAATGGAGGGGGCATTTGGATTGGCCCTAGCAAGAGGAAAATCTTCCATCTCAGTGTTGGGAGCTTGAGTCTTCACAAGCCTTACCACCATGAGCTGAAGTGCTATTGGACTCTAAGAGAACTTAAGGGGCAGTCTAGGCCACAAGGACTTCAATTATTATTATTATTTTTTTAATGTAGAAAAGCAATTTATTCCATTTTAAGCACTTACACAATTAGTCATGGAGAGTAACAGGCCTGCTGGTGAAACAGGTCACCCAAAATGGAGATGGCATCAAACTAGTGGTCAAGGACTAACTCCTAAAAAAAAAAAAGCAACTTTTATCAAGGATTAATTTAATTTTTAAAACAAATACAAGTTACTGATTCACTCTTCTCAACTTGACAGTCTACCTGTGGTATAACTGTCAGGTAAAAACATACATCTTTACAACTTGGTGGTCCCAAGTTAAAAACAAAAACAAAAACACCATTTCACAGAAAGGAAAGAAACAACATGAAAACAGCTCAAGAAATACACCAAACAAGCAAAAATATATGGGGAAAGAGGAACGTGTAGTTCTGACTTAACTGAAGAAACCAAGAGGAAACTGGTCTACATATGAAAATGTGCATCCTGCAAAGTCAGGTGTCAAGATTTGAGTAGGAATCTATATGACTTGAATCTCCCCTATTTCCTGAATAAAAGTGACAAGTTTCAGTATTTATACTTCATGGCTCAGACGCCTACCTCATTTGGCTCTATTCCTTATTCATTCTAGCCTTTACTTAAATGAGTCTGAAAAACTTGAGGATATAGCATAAGAAAAATAATCACACATAATATTCCCCTTTCTGTAGCTACTTTAGACCTGGGTTTGTTACTAGAAAATTCCTGAAGAAAATTTCAATGTAAGTCTGTGGCTTTGCTGAATCAAGCCCCCCTCCCCCATTAGTATTTAGAAAACACCCACTGTTTGGGCTAATAGCATTACTGGTGGTACCTATTATACAGAGGGATAGCTGAACAAAGTCTGTGTCTCAAAACCAGTGTTAAATAACTCTCAGGGTTGAGAAGAAAAAAGGGGAGTCTAAAATCACAAGAAGTAAAGACATATATATCTAGGACTCTTGTCCTTCCGGGTCCATGCTTCCTTCAGGGCCTTCATCATTATAAATGTTCTCTGCTGTCGTCCCAGTTACTAGGGAGGCTGAGGTAGGAGGATGACTTTAGCTTGGTAAGTGGAAGCTGCAGTGAGCTGTAATCGCACCACTGCACTCCAGCCATTTGCCACACTTGCATATTATCTTCTGATACAGAACAAATCACGCAAGGCTCATTGGGATTCCAGGAGAAATCAGATATCTTGGCAGTGTGACCACCATGAATAAACGATGACTCTGGTGGCCCGTCTTCTGCATCTTCTGGGGATTGTTCTCCAATTTTACTTAAATCCCAGACATTCAGTCTGCAATCAGTACCATTGGAAGCCAAAATAGTCTCATTGTGAGGTGACCACTGAACCTGGAATATTTCATCCTTATGTGATTCAAAGGAATGCAACTTAAGTTTCAGATTTCTTAGATCCCACAAAGCAACAGTCTTGTCAGCTGATCCTGTGGCAAGAATGAACTCACTATAAGGATTGAAAGAGAGGCAGTTCACTTCAGCAGTGTGAGCGTCGACTGAGTGGCTTGGTTTGGAAGTATTGTTTGAACGAGTATCCCAAATCATAAGTTTCTGATCATCAGCCACTGACCCAAACAGAGACTCATGGAGCAGATGCCAGGAAACATCTTCTACTACTGCTGTATGCCCTGTAAAGATGGTCTTCACATCCACCACTTTTCCCTCCTTTGGAATGGCACTGATGTCCCACAGGTAGATGGTGTGGTCATCTGAAGCACTAAGCAAGTGCCCACTGAGATTTGGGTTCCAAGAAAGCCCATAGCCTTCCTTCTGATGTCCATGGAGACGCAAATCTGGGTTGCATTCTCCAGAAGGATCTGGTTTAGAAAGATGTTTTGTATAGTCAAAGACAAGAACATCACTGGAAAGAGTCTTTGTTGCAATGATACAAGGGTTCTGGGGCATATAATGAGCCCTGTTTACTTCTCCTTCATGGTTGATCTTGATTTCTATTTCAGTTTTTACACTAACTGAACCAAAACCTCCAAATTCTCCTTTCTCACTGTCGTAGTGTGATGCATCAAACTGAGCATCATCATTATGGAGTTGCACACTGGCTATCCCAAGGTGGTTTTGTTCATCCGATGTGTGTGTCCGCAGCACAAGTCGATAAATGCTGAAATCTTTCCCTTCTGGTCTGGTTACATCTGGAAGCCACTGGGCAGTTAGGCTGGGCCACTCCAGAGCATGGGTCATCACCAAATCATAAAGAAAAGGAGTGTTCTTTTTCCATGTTTTGTACTCCTCATCGATCACTCGTTCTTCCATTGCATTGTCAAAGGCTGATTCTTTGTCAGCCATGGCAGCGAGCAAGTGAGCCGGGGGAATCCTGGGGTCAAGCATTGCAGGAGGGGTGGGAAGGCTGCAAGTCGGACTTCAATTATTAGGCAAGTCATTCTGCCAAGCTGGGCTCAGAGTCAGTGGAATGTGTGTCTGTGTGGCAGGGGGTATGGGGAGAATGTGGCCTACTGAGACACCAGCCAGAGTAGCTAAGGGAGTGCTCACAACACCACCCCCCGCCCCCAACCCAGCAGCAGCCACACAACACAGAGAAACCTGTGAATTTGGGAGAGGGAGAGCACAGTGACTGGAGGACTTTACATTAAACTCAGTGCTGCCTTGTCAGCAAAGACCCAGCAGAATTCATCACCTGCTGACTAAAGAGCCCCTGTACCCAGAATAAAAACAGTGATACCCAAGTAATACACTGTGGTCACTGGGTTCTGAGAAGTGCTAACTTCAGCTGCGACCCAGCACTTTCCAGCTGTGGTAGCTATGGTGAAAGACTTCTTCTGTTTCAGAACAGCAGAGGGGAAAGTAAAGGGAACTCTGTGTTGTACCTTATATACTAGCTCAGCCACAGCGGGGTAGAGCACCAAGCAGAATCTTAGAGTCCCTGAGTCCAGGCCTAGGGTCTTGGTCAGCATTTCTGCACTTGCCCTGGGCCAAAGGTCGAGTCCCAGGCATTGCAGAATTTATCACAGCTAACTAAAGAATCTTTGGGCTTTAAGTGAGAATTTTTTTTTTTTTTTTTTTTTTTAAGATGGGGTTTCACCATGTTGGCCAGGCTGGTCTTGAACTCCTGACCTCAGATGATCCACCCACCTCGGCCTCCCAAAGTGCTAGGATTACAGGCGTGAGCCACCACACCCAGCCTAAGTGAGAAATTAATGATGATCTGGCAGGACCCCACCCCAACATGGGCCAGTGGTGCTGGCAATCATAGAAGAGGCTCCTCTACCTGCAGACAGGGGAAGGAAGAGTAGAAAATACTTTGTCTTGCCGGGCGTGGTGGCTCACACCTGTAATCCCAGCACTTTGGGAGGCCGAGGCAGGTGGATCATGAAGTCAGGAGTTCAAGACCAGTCTGCCCAATACGGTGAAACCCCATCTTTACTAAAAATACAAAAATTAGTCTGGCATGGTGGTGCACATCTGTAGTCCCAGCTACTTGGGAGGCTGAGGCAGGAGAAATGCTTGAACCTGGGAGGCAGAGGTTGCAGTGAGCTGAGATTGCATCATTGCACTCCAGCCTGGGCAACAGAGCAAGACTCTGTTTAAAAAAAAAAAAACAGGCCAGGCGTGGTGGCTCATGCCTGTAATCCTAGCACTTTAGGAGGCCGAGGTGGGTGGATCACCTGAGGTCAGGAGTTCAAGACCAGCCTGGCCATCATGGTGAAACCTCATCTTTAAAAACAAAAACAAAAACAAACAAACTTTGTCTTATGGCCTAAGTGCCAGGTTAACTACAGTAAAGTAGAAGAACAGGTAAATTATGAAGATTCTGTACTTCAATCTCTGCCTCCCAGATAGCATCTATGGCTAGGAGAACTTGCCATCCTGGAGGTAGAGACACAAATGTGACTGGCTTTGCCACCTATTAATCATAGAGCCCTAGGGCTTTGAGTTAACTTATATGGTAGCCAAGTAGTGTTACAGTGAGACCTTGGGTGAGACCAGTTCTGTGCCTGCTTCAGGTGTGAACCAGTACAGTCCCGGTGGTGGTGGCCACAGTGGTGCTTGTGTTTCCCCAACCCCAGCTCCACATGCCTCAGCACAGAAAGAGAGACTCTGCTGGTTTGAGAGTAAGTAAGGGAGGAGAACAAGAGTTTCTATTTGATAAATCAAGAAAATTTTTCTTAATGTTAATCCAAGACCACCAAGGGAGTACCTCTATGTGCTTGCAGAAATTACTGTGTTATTGGGTGTGGGGCCCAAGTCTCTCTGAATGCCTGGAAAGAGTTCCCAAAAATAATGGCCACAAACAAGCCCAGACTATGAAGACTACAATAAAGACTGAACTCTTCAATGCCCAGAAGCAGATGAACATCTACAAGTATCAAGACCATCCAGGAAAGCAGGACCTCACCAAACAAGCTAAATAAGGTACCAGGGACAAATCCTGGAAAAGCAGAGAGAAGTGACGTTTCATACAGGAAATCCAAAACAGCTGGTTGAGGTCATTCAGAGAAATGCAATATAATACAGAGAGGGAATTCAAAATTCTATCAGATAAATTTAACGATGAGATTGAAATAAGGAGAATAAAGCAGAAATTCTGAAGTTAAAATGCAATTGGCACACTGAGGAATGCATCAGAATCACTTAAAAGAATCGATCAGGGAGAAGATAGATTTAGTGAACTTGAAGTCAGACTATTTGAAAATACAAAGTCGGAGGAGACAAAAAAGAATAAAAAGTAAAGCATGCCTACAGAATCTAAAAAATAGTCTCAAAATAGCAAATCTAAGAGTTATTGGTCTTAAAGAGGAGGTAGAGAAAGAGGTAAGAGTTAAACATTTATTTAAAGAAATATTATTAGGCTGGGCATGGTGGCTCACGCTCGTAATCCCAGCACTTTGGGAGGCTGAGGCAGGTGGATCACAAGGTCAGGAGTTTGAGACCAGCATGACCAACATGGTGAAACCCTGTCTCTACTAAAAATACAAAAGTTAGCCTGCCGTGGTGGCGTGCACCTGTAATGCCAGCTACTGAGGAGGCTGAAGCAGGAGACTTGCTCAAACCCAGGAGGCAAAGGTTGCAGTGAGCCAAGATTACACCATTGCACTCCAGGCTGGGCAACAGAGCGAGAGTCTGTCTCAAAACAACAACAAAAACAAATAATATTAGATAATATTAAACAATTTCCCAACATTCAATATCAACATTCAGGTACAAGAAGGTTACAGAATGCCAAGCAGATTTAACCCAAAGAAGGCCACCTCAAATCACTTAACTGAACTCCCAAAGGTTAAGGATAAAGAAATGATTCTAAAAGCAGCAAGACAAGAGAAATAAGTAACATTCAGTGGAACTCCAAAACCTCTGACAGCAGACTTTTCAGTGGAAAATGTACAGGCTGAGAGAGTGTCATAAAATATTTAAAGAGCTGAAGGGAAAAAAAAAAAGACTTTCACTTTATAATAATGTGTCTGGCAAAAATGTCTTTTAAACTTGGAGGAGAAATAAGAACTTTTCCCAACAAACAAAAACTGAGGGATTTCATTAACACCAGACCTGTCCTACAAGAAATGCTAAAGGGAGTTCTTAACCTGAAAGAAAAAAAATGTTAGTGAGCAATAAGAAATTATCTAAAGGCACAAAATTCACTAGTAATAGCACACGGAAAAACACAGAATATTCTAACGTGGTGATTATGGTGTGCAAAACTCTCAAATAGAAAGAGTAAACAATAAACCAATACAAAAATAATAACGACAACATCTTTCCAAGACATAGACAGTAAAATTGGGAATGAAGAGAAACAAAAAGTTTAAAAGAATGGCAATGAAGTTAAAGTGTAGAGTTTTTATTACTTGTTTTGCTTGTTTCTGTGTTTATGTGATCAATGTTAAATTGTCCACAGTTTAATTAATGTGTTATATTATTTTCAAGCCCCATGATAATTTCAAATCAAAAAGCATACCACAGATGTACAAAAAATAAAAAGCAAGAAATCATATCATATTACAAGAGAAATCACCTTCACTAAAAGGAAGACAGAAAGAAAGGAAAGAAGAAACAGAGGACAAAAATCAATCAGGGCTGGGCACGGTGGCCCACGCCTGTAATCCCAGCACTTTGGGAGGCCGAGGCAGGTGGATCACCTGAGGTCAGGAGTTCAAGACTAGCCTGACCAACATGGAGAAACCCCGTCTCTACTAAAAATACAAAAAATTAGCCGAGCTTGGTGGCACATGCCTGTAATCCCAGCTACTTGGGTGGCTGAGGTAGGAAAATTGCTTGAACCTGGGAGGCGGAGGTTGCAGTGAGCTGAGATCACACCATTGCACTGAGACTGAACAACAAGAGAGAAACTCTGTCTCAAAACGAAAGAAAACGAAACAAAAATCAATCAGAAAACAAATAACAAAATTGCAGGAGTAAGTGCTTACTTATCAATAATAACATTGAATGTAAATGAAGTAAATACTCCAGTCAATAGACAAATGGATAGAGAAGCAAGACCATAATCTGTGACCTACAAAAAAAACAGTCCAGGCACGGTGGCTCATGCCTGTAATCCCAGCACTTTGGGAGGCTGAGGGGGATGGATCACCTGAGGTCAGGAGTTCAAGACCAGCCTGACCAACATGGAGAAACCCTGTCTCTACAAAAAAATACAAAATTAGCTGGGCATGGTGGCATATGCCTGTAATCCCAGCTACTCGGCAGGCTGAGGCAGGAAAATTGCTTGAACCTGGGAGGTGGAAGTTGCAGTGAGCTGAGATCACACCATTGCACTCCAGCCTGGGCAACAAGAGTGAAACTCCATCTCAAAAAAAACAAACAGACAAAAAAAAAAAAAAAAACAAGCAAAAAACCCATACTTTTCCTTTAAAGATACATTTAGACTGAAAATAAAAGGATGGAAAAAGGTATTCCATGCCAATAGAAACCAAATAAGAGTGGAAATACTTATACCAGATAAAAATAGATTTCAACAAAAGACTGTAGGAAGAGATGAAGAAGGTCATTATATAATAACAAAGAGATCAATTCGAGGCCAGGCACAGTGGCTCATGCCTGTAATCCCAGCACTTTGGGAGGCTGAGGAGGCGGATCACCTGAGGTTGGGAGTTCGAGATCAGCCTGACCAACATGGAGAAACGCTATCTCTTAAAAAAAAAAAAAAGAGATGAATTCATCAAGAGGATATAATAATTGGAAATATGTATGCACCCAATGCTAAAGCACCCAGATAAATGAAGCAAATGTTATAAGAGCTAAAAAAAAGAGACTTCAATACAATAATGGCTGGACGCTTCGACACCCAACTTTAATCATTGGATAAACCATCTAGACAGAAAGCCAACAAAGAAACACCAGACTTAATCTGCACTATAGAACAAATGAACCTAATAGACATTTACAGAAAATTTCACCCAACAGCTGCAGAATACACATTCTTCTCCTCAGCACGTAGGTTATTATCAAGGATAGACCATATGTTAGGTAACAAAACAAGTCTAAAAACATTCCAAAAATTGAAGTAATATTAAGCATTTTCTCTGACCACAATAGAATAAAACTGGAAATCAATTGGAATTTCAGAAACTATACAAACATATGGACATTAAACAATATGCTCCTGAATGATCAGTAGGTCAATAAAAAAGTTAAGAAGAAAATAGAAAAATTTTTTGAAAAAAATGATAATGGAAACATAGCATAGCAAAACCTATGGAATATAGTAAAAGAGGTACTATTATAAAAGGAAAATGTATAACTGTAAGTGCCTACATTAAAAAAAAAAACAGAAAAACTTCAAATAAATAACCTAACAATACATCTTAATTAACTAGAATAAAAGGCCAAACCAAACCCAAAAGTAGAAGAAAAGAAATAATAAAGATTAGAGCAGAAATAAAGTTGAAATAAAGAAAATAATACAAAAGATCAATGAAACAAAAAGTTGATTTTTTGAAAAGTAAAACAATGGACAAATATTTAGACAGGCTGAAAAACAGAGAAGATACAAATCAATAAAATCAGACATGAAAAAGGAGACATTACAAGTAATGCTTCAGAAAATCGAAGGATCATTAGTGACTACTATAAGCAATGGTATGCCAACAAATGAGAAAGTTTAGAGGAAATTAATTCTTAGACACACGCAACTTACCAAGATTGAACTAGGAAAAAAATCAAAATCTCGAACAGACAAATAACAAGTAACAAAATTAAAGGCTTAATTAAAAAAGTCTAGGCTGGACATGGTGGCTCATGCCTGTAATCCCAGCACTTAGGGAGGCTGAGGCAGGCAAATCATGAGCTCAGGAGTTTGAGACCAGCCTGACCAACATGGTGAAACCCCGTCTCTACTAAAAATACAAAAATTAGTTGGGCATGGTGGTGCACACCTGTAATCCCAGCTACTCAGGAGGCTGAGGCAGGAGAATTGTTTGAATACAGGAGGAGGAGGTTGCAGTGAGCCAAGATTGTGCCACTGCAGTCCAGTCTGGGCAGCAGAGTGAGACACTCCGTCTCAAAAAAAAAAAAAAAAAAAGTCTATAGAACTAGACTGAAAAATAGAGAAGGAGGAAACATTTCCAAACTTGTTATTTGAAGCCAGTAGTACCCTAATAACAAAATCAGACAAAGACACATTATAAAAGCAAACTACGAGCCCATATCTGAGAATATTGATGCAAAAATTTTCAAAAAACCTAGCAAACTAGATTAAATAGCACATAAATACGTAATTCATAATGACCAAGTGGGGTTTGTCCCAGGGATGCAAGGATGGTTTAACATGCAAATCAATCAATGTGATACAGCATATAAACAGAATGAAGGATAAAATCCATATGATCATTTCAAGTATGCTTCAAAAATATTTGATAAAATTTAATATTCTTTTATAATAAAATCCTTTGAAAACTGGGTATGGAATGAACATACCTCAACATAATAAAAGTCATATACAATAGACCCACAGCTAGTGGGGAAAAAACTAAAAGCCTTTCCTCAAAATCTGGAAGATGACAAGAATATCCACTTTTACCACTGTTATTCAACACAATTCTGAAAGTCCTAGCTGGAGCAATTAGACAAGGGAAAGCAATAAAAGGCATCCCAACTGGAAAATAAGTCAAATTATCTTTTTATTGCTGACAATATAATTTTACATTTGGAAAAACATAAAGACTCCTCTGATAGGGTTTGAACGTGTGTCCCCTCCCAAATCTCATATTGAAATGTAATTCTCATTGTTGGAGGTGGGCCTGGTG
Source organism: Cacajao melanocephalus (assembly GCA_963573385.1). Lineage (NCBI taxonomy): Eukaryota > Metazoa > Chordata > Mammalia > Primates > Pitheciidae > Cacajao > Cacajao melanocephalus. Next base: position 12,656 of record CAUYLG010027714.1, on the reverse strand, counting down.
AAATGTGATTTAATCATCAGGGTGGATTACTCATAAATGGCTTAGCACCATCCCATTTGGTACTATCCTCAGTGAGGGAGTTCCCATAAGATCTGGTCATTTAAAAGTGTGTAACATCTCACCCCTCTGTTTTTTGCTCTGCTTTTTGCCCTGTGATGTACAAGATTCTGCTTCAACTTCTGCCATGATTGTAAACTTGCAGAGGCCTCCCCAGAAGCATATGCCAGTGCTATGTTTTCTGTACAGCCTGTAGACTCATGAGCCAATTAAACCTCCTTTTTAAAAATAAATTACCCAGTCTCAGGTATTTATAGTGATGCAAAAATGGCTTAATACAGAAAATTGTCAGCAAAGAGTGAAAAATTGTAACAAGAATACCTGAAAATGTGGAATCAGCTTTGTAATTGGGTAAACTGGCAGAGGCTGGAAGAGATTGTAGGTCTCAGAAGAGAGAAAAATGAGGGAAAGTTGCGATTTTCTTAGAGACTAGTTGAATTGCTGTGGCCAAAATGCTGATGGTAATCTGGACAGTGAAGGCTGGGCTGAGGAAGTCTCAGATGAAAATTAAAAACTTGGACTCCATGTTTGGATCACCTTCCACGAACACTCTCGTGCTTGTAGAAGCTGTTTTTCTCTAACCTGGATTTTCCCTCTGGAGTCCCTTTCCAAGAACACTCCCTTCGTGGAAGCCTGTCTTCCCCTCCTAAACTCCATCTCTCTCTATTCCCTTCCGCTCAGTGTGGAAGCTGCTTTCCTTTCCTGGATTCCATCTTTCTGGATTCTCTCACTCATTGTGAGAGTTAGCTGTTTATTTCTCGCTCCTTCTCCTGTTTTTTTTTTTTCTCTCTCTCTCTCTAAATAAATCACTTTCTACAAACAAACCAAAAAAAAAAAAGAAACTTATTGGGACCAAAGCAAAGGGCATCCATGTTATGTCTTAGCAAAGTGGTTGGATGAATTGCTTTCATGTCCTAGGGATATATAAAAATTTGAATTTAAGAGTGATAATTTAGGGTTTCTGTTGGAAGAAATGTCTAAGCAGCAAAGAATTCAAGATGTGGCCTGGCTGCTTCTAACAACCTATGCTCACATGTTGGAGCAAAAAATTAAGTTGTAACTTACATTTATAAGGGAAGCATAGTGTAAAAGCTTGAAAACTTTGCAGCCTAGCCATATGGCAAAAAAATAGAAAACTTTTATAAGAGAGGAACTCAAGCAGGCTGTGGAGCAACCACTTCTTAGAGATATTTGAGTAACTTAAAAAAAAAAGCAGGTGTTGGTAGCCAAGACAAGGGGAAAGAGAACTGGAAGTCATCTTAGAAATCTAAGAGGCAGCCCCCCAACCCATCACAGGCCCTGAGGCCTAAAAGAAGACAATAGTTTCTGGGATCAGGTCCAAGACCTACTGCCTTGGGTAGCCTTGTGGCATGGCTTCCTGCATCCTGGCCACTGCTCCAGTTCCAGGTGTACGTCAAATTGGCCAAGTTACAACTCTAGTCACTGCTTTAGAGGGTGCAAGCCATAAGCCTTGGTAGCTGACATGTGGTGTTAGGCCTGTGGATGTACAAAATGCAAGAGTTGAGACTTGGGAGCCTCCACTCTTATTTCAGAGGATGTATGCAAAAGTCTGGGTGTTCATGCAGAAGCATGCTGCAGGGGTGGAGCCCTCATGGAGAACCTCTACTAAAACAATGCAGAGAGGAAATGTGGGGTTACAGTCCCCATGCAGGCTCCCCACTGGGGCATGGCCTAGTAGATCTGTGAGAAGAGGATCACTGTCCTCCAGATCCCAGAATGGTAGATCTAGCTACAGCTTGCACCCTGCACCTAGAAAAGCCAGAGGCACATAATACCAGCCCATGAGAGCAGGTATGGGTGCTGAATCATGCAGAGCCACAAGGTCAGACCTTCCCAAGGCATTAGTGTGCCCTGGAAATGGGACAAAGAGTCAAAAATAATTATTTTGGAGCCTTACAATTCAATAAGTGCCCTTCTGGGTTTCAGACTTGCATGGGTCCTGTGGTCACTTTCTGTTGGCTGCTATTTCTTCCTTTTAGAATAGCAGTATTTACCCAATGCCTATGCCCTCTTTGTGTCTTGGAAGTACACAACTTGTTTTTTATTTTACAGGCTTATAGGAGGAAGAAACTAGTTTGTTTAACATGAGACTTTCAACTTTGACTTAAGGCTGAAATGAGTTAAGATTTTGGAGATTATTGGGAAGTCATTATTGTATTTTGAAATGTAAGAAGGATATGAGATTTTTGAATGGCCAGGGACAAAATGATATAGTTTGGGTGTGTGTTCCCACCAAAATCTCATATTGAAATGTAATTCTCAATGTTGGAGGTGGGTCTAGTGGGGAGGTGATTGAATCATGAGGGCAGGATTTCCATGAACAGTTTGGCATCATTTCCTTTGGTGCCATCCTCACAATAGTAAGTTTTCATGACAGGGGCTGTTTAAAAGTGTGTAGCACTCCCTCACACCCTCGCACTTACCATGTGATGTGCAAGCACCAGATTTATCTTTTACCTTGACTGTCAGCTGTCAGAGGCTTCCCCAGAGGCAGAAGCCAGTGCTATGCTTTCTGTACCGCCTTAGAACCATGAGCCAGTTAAACCTCTTTTCTTTATAGATTGCCTAGTCTCAGATTATTTCTTTATAGCAATATGAGAATGGCCTAATATATCCACCAAAAAACTATTAGCACTAATAAATTGAGTAAATTTCCAGAATACAAAATCAACACATACAAATCAGTAGGATTTCAATATGCCAACAGTCAACAAACTGAAAAAGAATTCAAAAAAGTATTCCTATTTGCAGTAGCCACAAATAAAACAAAATGTGTGGGAATTAACCAAAGAAATAAAAGTTTTCAACAATTAAAACTATAAAACACTGATAAAAAAATGAAAGAGGACACAAAAAATTGAAAAATATTTCCATGTTCACAGGTTGGAAGAATCAGTATTTTGAAAATGTCCATACAACCCAAAGCAATCTATAGATTTCATGTCATCTCTATCAAAATAACAATGACATTCCTCACAGAAATAGAGAAAAGCATTCTGAAATTTATATGGAATCACAAAACACCATAATAGTCAAAGCTATGCTGAGTATATAAAACAAAACTGGAAGAATCCTATTACCTGGCTTCAAATTATACTACTGAGCTATAATAAATAAAATAGCATGGCACTAGCATAAAAACAAAGACAAAGACAAATAGAACAGAATGGAGAACCGAGAAACAAACTCATACACCTGCAGTAAACTTATTTTTCAACAAAAATGCCAAGAACACGCAATGAAAAATAAGACAGTTTCTTCTATAAACAGGACTGGGAAAACTGGTAAGCCATAGGCAGAAAAATGAAACCAGAACCCTATTTCTTGCCACACACAAAAATCAAATTAAAATGGATTAAAGACTTAAACCTAACACCTCAAACTATCAAATTTTTTAAAGAAAACATTGGGGAAACTCTCTAGGACATTTGGGCAAAAATTTCTTAAATAATGCCTCATAAGCACAGACAACCAAAGCAAACATGAACAAATGGGGTTACAAGAAGTCAGAAAGTTTTTTACAGTGAAGGAAACAATCAACAAAGTGAAGAGAAAATCCACAGAATGGGAGAAAATATTTGTAAATTACAAATCTGAAAAGGGATTAATAGCTACATGATACGGTTAGGCTTTGTGTTCCCACCCAAATCTCATATTGAATTATAATCTTCAGGTGTTGAGGGAGAGACCTGGTAGAAGGTGATTGAAACATGGGGGTGGTTTTCCCCATGCTGTTCTTGTGAGAGTGAGTGAGTTTCCATGAGATCTGATGGTTTTATAAGGGGCTCTCCCCACTTTGCTTCACATACATGCTCTCTCGCCTGCTGCCATGTAAGAGGTGCCTGCTTCCCCATCCGCCATGATCATATTTCCTGAGGCCTCCCCAGCCATGTGGTACTGTGAGTCAATTAAACCTGTTTTCTTTATAAATTATCCAGTCTCAGGTATTTTTTTTTAATAGCAGTGCAGAAACAGACTAATATACTACAATATATTAAGAGTTCAAAAAATTCTATAGAAAAAAATAATAATCCTATTAAAGAGTGGGCAAAAAATTTAATTAGACATTTATGAAAAGAAGACACACAAATGGCAAGCAGGCAAGTGAAAAGGTGCTCCACATTACTGATCATCATAGAAATGCAAATCAAACCCACAGTGAGATATCATGTCACGCCAGTCAAGGTGGCTTCAATCCAGATGTTGGTCAAAAACAAATGCTGGTGAGGATGTGGAGCAAAGAGAACCCTTGGACACTGTTGTTGGGAACACGATTGGGAACAGTTTGGATGTTCCTGATATAAATAAAAATAGAGCTACTATAGCATCCAGCAATCCCACTGCTCAGTATATACCTAAAAGAAATAAAATTGGTAAATCAAAGTCATATCGGCACTCCCATGTTTGCTACAGCAGGGTTCATGATAGCCGAGATTTGGAAGGAACCTAAATGTCCATCAACAGATGACTGGATAGAGAAAATGTGGTACATATACACAATGGAATACTATTCAACTGTAAGGGGGAATGAGAGTCTGTCTTTTTTTTTTTGAAATGGAGTCTCGCTCTGTAGCCCAGGCTGGAGTGCATTGGCATGATCTCAGCTCACTGCAACCTCTGCTTCCCTAGTTCAAGTGATTCCCCTGCCTCAGCCTCCAGAGTACCTGGGACTACAGGTGTGCATCACCACGCCTGGCTAATTTTTTGTATTTTAGTAGAGACGGGGTTTCACCTATGTTAGCCAGGATGGTCTTGATCTCCTGACTTAGTGATCTGCCTGCCTTGGCCTGGGATTACAGACGTGAGCCTGTGCTGGGATTATAGACATGAGCCACCACGCCCACCACTCCCATAAATGCCTGGGCAAATGTCTGTCATTTGCAATAACATAAATGGAACTGAAAGTCTTTATGTTAAGTGAAATAAGTTAGGTACAGAAAGACAAATGTCACATGTTCTCATTTGTTTGTGAATGCTAAAATTCAAAACAATTGATCTCATAGAGATAGAGTATAAGGATGGTTACCAGAGGCTGGGAAGGGCAGTGGGGGAACAAGGGAATGGTGGGCATGCTAAATGGGTACAAAACATTGTTAGAAATAATGAATAAGATAATATTTGATACCACAACAAATTGTGATTATAATCAAATTATAGTCAAAAATAATTTAGCTATACATTTTATAATAACTAAAAGAGCATAATTGGATTGTTTATAACACAAGTGATAAATGCTTGAGGGGATGGATATGCCATTTTTTATTATGTATTACTCATTGCATGCCTATATCAAAGTATGTCATGTACCCCCATAAATATATATACCAACTATGTACCCACAAAAATAAATTAAAAATTAAAATTAAAGAAACCCAAAGAGGGGAGAGTATAATGAGGCATATGTGCCCCATGGCCTGAACTAGCTTTTCAGGTTGACTTTGGAATATCCTTATCCAAGAAGAGGGATCTATTTAGTCAATAGGGGCTTAGAAATTTAAGTTTTAGGCCAGGCGTTGTGGCTCACGCCTGTAATCCAAGCACTTTGGAGGCCAAGGCGGGTGGATCACCTGAGGTCTGGAGTTCAAGACCAGCCTGACCAACATGGTGAAACCCCGTCTTTAAAGAAAAAAAAAAAAAAGAAATTTAAGTTTTGGTTTACAAGTGGAAGAAAGAAGGATTTTTAATCCTGAGCTATAGCCCTCAATCAATCACTGCAGGGAACCCTGTTTTTTACTCTGGAGATAAACACTATTTTTCTTTTCCACTGAAGAACACCACATTTCAAGATGTGAAATGTGAAAATCAGCTGGGTGTGGTGATGCGTGTCTCTAATCCCAGTTTGAACCTGGGAGGTGGAGGTTGCAGTGAGCCAAGATGGTGCCACTGCATTCTAGCCTGGGCAACAGAGCAAGACTCTGTCTCAAAATAATAATAACTATTATTATTATTAATAAATAAGTAAAAATTAAAACTTCATTGTGTTTCAGACAAAATTCCTTTTGAATATCAATTGTATCAACTTGCATATTAACTGTAATCATTTTGTTTACTTTATATCCAATCCTGAGAAATCTTTGAGGACTAATTTCACTCTTTTCTGCCATTTTGGTAAACATACCAAATTCCATCAAACAAAATGCACAATATTCCTGAGAAATACATTTTATCCTTAAGGAGTAGACTTGCTGTCTTAGAGGAACTCATGGTTACCAAGCCTCTAGTTTCATAAACATGACTAGAGTACTCTATCTTAATATGAGTAGCTAGGCACTCACAAGGCATCTGGAAGGTTAGTACTTCTGGTCTGAAAATAGCCACATTTTCTTAGCTGGCCACCAATTACAATTGCAGAATATTTTTGGTCATACAAGACATCTTCCACCAAACCTGAAAAATGTATAAGTGTCCTAGGAGTGCGGCATTTTTTCTTAAAGATAATATTAATGAGCTAGCTTAGGTCAAAGGGTAAAGGCTCATTGTTAAAACCAATAGCCCCTGACTTTAGTGAGTACATCTGCACCTTCCAAGTTTAATTATAACTCTTTCTCTTTATAGTTACCTATAAGTACAGGCACTAACAAAACACAGCGGATTCCTGCTCTTGTTTCCTGAGGATACCCAACTCTGTAATGGAGTCATTTCTAAGAAACTTGCTTCTTTCACTGTGCTCTCTGACTCACCTCAAATTTTTTTCTGCACAAGATCTAAGAATCCTCCTTTATGGTCTGTATCAGGACCCTCTTGTCCAGCAACATCTTTCAGCATCACCATGAAGGGACACCCAGACAAGACTCCCACTCCAAGGAAAACAATCTGCACAGAATCTCTCAGCTGACACTGGGCAAGTGGGCCGTCTTAGAGTCGTGAAGCCATTCTGATGGGTAAGAATGATTATCCACTATTACGTGAGTGAGAGGCCCCAGAGTGAGAGATTCAGCCCAAAAAGTTAGAGGCCCAGGGGTGTCATACTCAGATTAGAGGCCAAGCTCACAGGGTGAGAGGCCCTGGGGTATATTGAGAGGAATGGATTTGGCTAAACAACATGTTTGCCACTTTCTCCTTTTGGACCGTCCACCTTGTGCTCTCTGTCCCTCACCTGAGAGCTCTGCGTCTTGTCGCCTTTCTGCTCACTGCTCTGTTGTAGCAGCCCGGAGGCTGCCACAGGAAGGAGGCCCCAAACAGTTTATAGCTTTTACTTTTCTCAAGGAACAAAAGACAATGGATTCCTGCTCTTGTTTCCTGCGGATACCCAATTCTGTAATGGAGTCATTTCTTAAGAAACTTGCTTCTTTCACTGTTAAAACTGGTAAATCAAAACATATACGGCTTCTCTAATGCTTAATCAGGATAAAAAATTAAAATGGGCTTGTATTTGTTTGATGGAGGAAAAGGCAGAAGAGGGACTGGACATAACTGATTACCCTTTAATGCAAGTGCCTCTTAATATTCGGCTTTTCTTAGCTGGGGCTGAACTCTCCCCTGCAAATCCAAGCACCCCATAAGAACACAGTCAGACTCCTTCCCGTTTCAGTGAGGTGTGCAACATGTTATTAATTCCTTCTAGTTTTCCCTGCCCTTCGAGTCCTGTCTTACATACATACCCCACTCTTGAAAGACCCGAGCCTCGGCCGGGCGTGGTGGCTCACGCCTATAATCCTAGCACTTTGGGAGGCCAAGGTGGGTGGATTGCCTGAAGTCAGGAGTTCAAGACCAGCCTGGCCATCATGGTGAAACCCCATCTTTAAAAAAACAAAAAAAACAAACAAAAAAAAGAAAGACCCGAGCCTCACCAGAACAACTTGCAGCGGGGCCTCTTAGCAACTGGCAAAATGGAATCTTTGCCCTCTCTCGGAAGTGGCAGATGATGATGGGGGCACTATATAGGTATATGCACCCTTTTCTATGTCTGAATTAGCCATATGCAAAGAAAAAATTGAACAGTTTTCAGGGGATCCAGGAAAATTCATAGACAAACTCAAGAGGCTAACCTTGATGTATGATTTGACCAGGCAAGATTTGCATATATTTATGTCTGCCTGCTGCATGGTAGAAAAGCAGTGTATTATGGGAGTGGCTAAAGTACATGCTAATACGGTGGCAGCCTGCAACCAGGGACATGACACCTATCAAGAAGGAGGCAAGCAGTGCCTGACCAGGACCCAAAACAGAATTAGGACCTAGAAAAGAAAGATGAATTAGGAAGAAAGTAGGATATACAGAGAAAAGATTATGATCATTTGACTCCTTGAAATAATAAAAAAAAGTGTGACAAAGCTTTTTAATTTTTATAAAGTCAGGAGAATTACCCAGGGAAAAGATGAAAACCTAGTCTTATTATAAATGTGGATAATTTAGACTTTGAGGAAATACGCTAACACTGCCCCTGACTCCAACAAGGGACAGGCATTGCTAGGAGTTCATTTTATAACCCAGTCTGCTTCTGATATCTGCAGGGAGCCATACAAAGCAGGCTTAGTCCTCCAGATTCCCATGAATCAGCTTTTAGACTTGGCTTTTGCAGTTTTCAATCACAGGAACAGGGCAGAGAAAACGTAAACTAAAGCAAACCTCCCAAAAGGCCCAGCTTCTAGCTACAGCCTTGTGCTCTCCACCACTTCAGAGCCAGCCCCTTAGCCCCTGGCCCTTGCAGAGGAAGTGAGAAGGTAAAAGTTCTAGTCTGGGCCTCTGGGCCACTGTGCCTTGGGTATAAATCAATGTGCCTTCTGTAAGAAGGTTGGCCACTGCCAAACGGAATGCACTGTGCTTTCAAGGGAGCCATGATCAGAGCCCAGCAGACCCATCAGTGGTAGGGCCTGATACTTCCTGCCTCTGCTCCTGTTGGGCTATTAGCCATCGAGAGATGACTCTTGAAGTGGCAGGTAGGAGTACTAACTTCTTATTAGATATGGGAGCAGATGACTGTGTCCTGATTCAATACAATGGGCTCCTGTCTTCTCATGATGGACAAGCCCCCAAACACTCCTTTTCTTATCTTCTAAGTTGTTCTCCAGGGCCTCTGAGTTTCTTACCTGCCTTTTTGGTACTGTCTGAATGCCTGACCTCTTACTGGGGAGAGATTTATTGACTCAGGTGACCAAGCCATGGTGACCTCCACAGATCATAAAGCAGAGAAAGTGTTATTTTTGTTCTTGACTCCTCAGGAAAAAAAAAAAATGAAGTTAAGGACGAGCTGTCACATTTACCACCCAAGGTGTTGTCTCAAGTAAATCCTGAGGTTTGGGCCACACAGGCTCTGGGAAACACACTAAACATCTCCCCCATTCAAATCCAACTTCAGCCTAGTGCTCCTTGCCTTTGGAAGAGACAATACCCTTTAAGGCAAGAAGCATGAGGGGAAATTCAATCCCTTCTTGCTAAATTCTTGCCATATGACTTACCAAGGCCATGAGAGTCTCCTTACATATCATTAGGAGACTCTAACGATCAAAATGTTACCAGATCAAAAGCCTAATGCAAGAACAGATTTGTCAGAAACCTTAGAGCATTAATTAATGCAGTCGTTGGCAGGGTACAGTGGCTCACGCCTGTAATCTCACAAGGTCAGGAGATTGAGACCATCCTGACTAACATGGTGAAAACTAGTCTCCACTAAAAATACAAAAAATTAGCCGGGCATGGTGGCACATGCCTGTAGTCCCAGCTACTCGGGAGGCTGAGGCAGGAGAATCGCTTGAACCTGGGAGGCGGAGGTTGTGGGTGAGCTGAGATTACAACATTGCACTCCAGCCTGGGCAACAAGAGCAAAACGTCATCTCAAAAATAAAATAAAATAATAAAAAAATTAATGCAGGCTAGGCGCAGTGGCTCACGCCTGTAATCCCAGCACTTTGGGAGGCCGAGGCGGGCGGATCACGAGGTCAAGAGATCGAGACCATCCTGGCCAACATGGTGAAACACCGTCTCTACTAAAATACAAAAATTAGCTGGGCATGGTGGCACACGCCTGTAGTCCCAGCTACTTGGGAGGCTGAGGCAGGAGAATTGCTTGAACCCAGGAGGTGGAGGTTGCAGTGAGCCAAGATCGCGCCACTGCACTCCAGCCTGGTGCCTGGTGACAGAGTGAGACTCTGTCTGAAAACGAAAAAATAAAAATAAATAAATAAATGCAGTCATTGTCTCCATACACTCCATTGTCCCCAATCCTTACCCAAGTTCCAGGGGATACAAGCTGGTTTACGTTCTTAGATCTGAAAGACACATTTTTCTGTACCTCAATGCATACAGATTCACAATGTTTGCCTTTGAATGGACTGATCCAGATACTCATTCAGCCTCAAAACTAACTTGGACAGTCCTCTCTGAAGGGTCCTGAAATAGCCCCCACTTATTTGAAAATGTTCTAGCTAAGGACTTAAGAAATCTACAATTGCAAAGGGGCACAGTTAATTCAGTATGTAGGTGACTTGCTCATTGCTAGCCCAACTAAAGAAGACTCGGATAATAATACTGTTAAACTGATACATTTCCTGGCAACTAGCAGATATAGGGTATCACCATACAGGGCTCAGATTTTGACTCAAAGACTCAAATATTTGGAATTTGCTTTAACCTCTGGGACTGATAAACCTCCCTAGAAGGAAAAAAGCTCTTTTCGTTCAAGGGTCCCAGTCCAACAAATGACTATGGGCCTTTTTAGAGGATGGCTGGATACTGCAGCTTATGGGTACCCAGATTTGGACATGTAGTTAAGCCTTTATATGACACACTAAAAGGGAAAGATTTAGAGCTCCGTGAATGTAATTAGAATTGCAAGCTAAACTTCAATACTCTGAAAGAGAAATTGGGTTCTGCTGCAGACTTGGGAGTCCCCAAGTTGGATGAACCATTTTTACTTTATGTGGCCAAAAGCAAGGCATAGGCCTTGGATAATTTTGTCCCAAAACTGTGCAATATTCCAAGGCCAGTAGCTTACTTTTCTAAGTAGATAGACCAGGTGGCTTCAGGGTGGCCTGGATGTCTCAGAGCTGCTGCTGCTACTTTTCTAGTAGGCCAAGCTAATAAACTAACATTAGGACAGCACCCAAAAGTTTTTGACCCTACACCAAGGGAAGGTGGTCCTAGAAACTAAAGGGTACCAGTAGATAATAGGAGAACATTTATTAAAGTATCAGGCCTTATTGTTAGACACTCCAGACATAAAGTCTGCCAAATCATAAACCCAGCTACTTATCTGGCAGGGTCCACAGGTGCTCCCAGCCTTTCTTGCATACAGGTTGTATTAGTTTGTTCTCATGCTGCTAATAAAGACACACCTGAGGCTGGGTAATTTATAAAGGGAAGAGGTTTAATTGACTCACAGTTCCACATGGCTGGGGAAGCCTCACAATCATGGCAGAAGGCAAAGGAACAGGAAAGTCACATCTCTTACATGGCATAAGGCAAAAGAGCTTGTGTAGGGAAACTCCCCTTTATAAAACCATCAGCTGTAATCCCAGCACTTTGGGAGGCTGAGGCAGGTGGATCACCTGAGGTCAGGAGTTCGAGACCAGCCTGGCCAATGTGGTGAAACTCTATCTCTATTAAAAATACAAAAATTGCCGGGCGCAGTGGCTCATGCCTGTAATCCTAGCACTTTGGGAGGCTGAGGTGGGTGGATCACCTGAGGTCAGGAGTTCAAGACCAGCCTGGCCCCCATGGTGAAACCCCATCTTTAAAAAAAAAAAAAAAATTAGCCAGGTTTGGTGGTGGGCACCTGTAATCCCAGCTACTCATGAGGCTGAGACAGGAGAATCGCTTGAACCCAGGAGACAGAGGTTGCAGTGAGCCGAGATCGCACCACTGCACTCCAGCCTGGGCAACAGAGTAAGACTATGTCTCAAAAAAAAAACAAAAACAAAAACAAAACCATTAGATCTCATGAGCCTTATTCATTGTCACAAGAACGGTATGGGAAAGACTCCACCCCCCATTCAATTATCTCCCACTGGGTCCCTCCCATGACACGGGAATTATGGGAGGTACAATTCAAGATAAGATTGGACTGGGGATACAGCCAAACCATGTCACAGGTTATGAATCAAATTTATTCTAGCAGGCCAGACTTAAGAGAGATGAGCTCCTTGACCATCGCAAGGAAGAGTGGGTAGCAGATGCAAGTTATTTTATGCATCAGGAAAACAGGAGGGCTAGATATGCTCTTATTAGTCAGCACAGGATAATCAAGGCACAAGCCTTGCTGGCCTCTACCTCAGCTCAAAAATCTGAGTTAATTGAGCTTACTGGAGCCCTGCAGGTTGGGAAAGGATTTCAAAGTTGACATTACACTGATTCTGTGTATGATTTTTGAGTGCTTCATGCTTATGCTGTAGTTTATATTGAGTAGAGACTCCTGACCACCAAGGGCTTTTCCACACAACACCACTCAGATTTTGAGCTTGTTAGAATTCTGCTTTGCTGCCCCAAAAAAGTGACTATAGGGGAACCACGGCTTAGGTGCAGACATGGCCAAGTCCAAGGACCACACGAATACACAACCAGTCCTAAAAATGATGCAGAAATGGTATCAAGGAACGCTGATCACAAAGATACAAATCTCTTAAGAGGGTGGACTCCGAGTT